>JAUNZM010002615.1:0-42500 GCA_033459285.1 Clamator glandarius | reverse complement strand
AAAAGGTTCCTAAGGGGCTCCCGAAGGGTTTGGGGTCTTTTAGAAGGGTCCTCGGTGGCTCTAGAAGGGTCTAGGGTATTGTAGAAGGGTCCTAAGGGGGTTTAGTAGGGCCTGGGGGGCTTTATAAGATTTTGGGGGCCTTTATAAGGTTTTGGGGGGCTCTAGAAAGTCCGGGGGCTTTGAGAAGCACACTGGGGGCTCTAAAAGTGTCTGGGTGCTTTTAGAAGGTTCCTGGGGGGCTCTAGAAGGGTCTGGGTGCTTCTAGAGCAAAAATTTTAATTTTGCACATTTGGGGAATTCGCACGGCTCAGCACACCCGGAGTGCAAAGGATGAGCCTGGCCTGGGAAAAGCACCTGCTTGATCAGGGTGTCTCCCCTGCCAGCTAAGTACAAAGGACCCAGACCATTCTAGAGCCCTCAAGGACCCTTCCAAAAGCCCCCAGACCCTTCTGGAGACGTTCAGGTTCCTTTGAAAAGGCCCCAGACCGTTCTAGAGCCTCCCAAGACCCTTCTAAAAGCCCCCAGACCCTTCTAGACCCTCCCCGGATCCTTCTAAAAGCCCCGAGACCCTTCTAGAGGATCCCAGGACCCTTCTAAAAGCCCCCAGACCCTTCTAGAGCCCCCCAGGACCCTTCTAAAAGCCCCCAGACCCTTCTAGAGGACCCAGGGCCCCTCTTAAGCCACCCCGTCCATTCTAGAGCCCCCCAGGACCCTTCTAAAAGACCCCAGACCATTCTAGAGCACCCCAGGACACTTCTAAAAGCCCCCAGACCCTTCTAGAGCCCCCCAGGACCCTTCTCAAAACTTCCAGACCCTTCTAGAGCCCCCCAGGACCATTCTAAAAGCACCCAGACCCTTCTAGAGGCCCCAGGGCCCCTCTTAAGCAGCCCCATCCCTTCTAGAGCACCCCAGGACCCTTCTAAAAGCCCCCAGACCCTTCTAGAGCCCCCCCGGACCCTTCTAAAAGCCCCTAGACCCTTCTTGAGGCCCCCAGGACCCTTCTGAAAGCCCCCAGAACCTTCTAGAGCCCCACAGGACCCTTCTAAAAGCACCCAGACCATTCTTTAGCCCCCCAGGACCCTTCTAAAAGCACCCAGACCCTTCTAGAGACCCCCAGGACCATTCTGAAAGCTACCAGAACCTCCTAGAGCCACCCAGGACCCTTCTAAAAGGCCCCAGACCATTCTAGCCCCCCCCAGGACCCTTCTACAAGCCCCCAGACCCTTCTACAGCCCCCCAGGACCCTTCTAATAGCCCCCAGACTTGTCTAGAGGCCACCAGGACCCTTCTAAAAGTCCCCAGACCCTTCTAGAGCCCCCCCGGACCCTTGTAAAGGCCCCCAGACACTTCTAGAGGCCCCCAGGACCCTTATAAAAGCATCCAGACCCTTCCAGAGCCTCACAGGACCCTTCTGAACGCCACCAGACCCTTCTAGAGGCACCCAGGACCCTTCTAAAAGCCTCTAGACCCTTCTAGAGCCCCCCAGGACCCTTCTAAAAGCTCCCAGACCCTTCTAGAGCCTCCCAGGACAATTCTAAATGCCCCCAGACCCTTCTAGAGCCCCCCAGGACCCTTCTAAAAGAACCCAGACCCTTCTAGAGCACCCTAGGATCCTTCAAAAAGCATAAAGACCCTTCTAGACCGTCCCCGGATCATTCTAAAAGCCCCCAGACCCTTCTAGAGCCTCCCAGGACCCCTCTAAAAGCCCAGAGACCCTTCTAGAGACACCCAGGACCCATCTAAAAGCCCCCAGACCATTCTAGAGCCCCCCAGGACCATTCTAAAAGACCCCAGACCCTTCTAGAGGCAACCAGGACCTTTCTAAAAGCCCCCAGACCCTTCTAGACCCTCCCCGGATCCTTCTAAAAGCCCCCATACCCTTCTAGATCCTCCCAGGACCCTTCTAAAAGCCCCCAGACCCTTCTAGAGCCCCCCAGGACCCTTCTAAAAGCCCCCAGACCCTTCTAGAGCCCCCCAGGACCATTCTAAAAGCCCCCAGACCCTTCTAGATGTACCCAGGGCCCATCTTAAGGCCCCCAGACCATTCTAGAGCACGCTAAGACCCTTCCAAAAGCCCCCAGACCCTTCTAGAGCCCCCCAGGACCCTTCTAAAAGGCCGCAGAAACTTATAGATCCTCTCCGGATAATTCTAAAAGCACCCAGACACTTCTAGAGATCCCCAGGACCATTCTAAAAGGCCCCAGACCCTTCTATAGCACCCCAGGACCCTTCTAAAAGACCCCAGACCATTCTAGAGCCCCCCAGGCCCCCTCTTAAGGCACCCAGTCACTTCTAGGGCAGCCCAGGACCCTTCTAAAAGTACCCAGACCCTTCCAGATCACACCAGAACCCATCTAAAAGCACCCAGACCCTTCCAGAGCCCCCCCGGACCCTTCTAAAAGCCCCTAGACCCTTCTAGAGGCCCCCAGGACCCTTCTGAAAGCCCCCAGAACCTTCCAGAGCCCCACAGGACCCTTCTAAAAGCCCCCAGACCCTTCTAGAGCCCCCCAGGATCATTCTAAAAGCCCCCAGACCCTTCTAGAGCCCCCCAGTACCCTTCTAAAAGCCCCCAGACCCTTCTATAGCCCCCCAGGACCCTTCTAAAAGACCCCAGACCCTTCTAGAGGACCCCAGGACCATTCTGAAAGCCAGCAGAACATTCTAGAGTCACCCAGAACCCTTCTAAAGGCACCCAGACCCTTCTAGAGCCCCCCAGGACCCTTCTAAAAGCGCCCAGACCCTTCTAGAGCATCCGAGGACCCTTCTAAAATTCCCCAGACCCTTCTAGAGCACCCCAGGACATTTCTAAAAGCACCCAGACCCTTCTAGAGCCCCCCCGGACCCTTCTAAAAGCCCCCAGACCCTTCTAGAGCCACCCAGGACCCTTCCAAAAGCACCCAGAACCTTCTAGAGACCCGAGGACCCTTCTACAAGCCCCAAGACCCTTCTAGAGCATCCCAGGACCCTTCTAAAAGCACCCAGACCCATCTAGAGCCTCCCAGGACCCTTCTAAAAGCCCCCAGACCCTTCTAGAGGCACCCAGGACCCTTCGAAAAGCCCCCAGACCCTTCTAGAGCCACCCAGGACCTTTCTAAAAGCCCCCAGACCCTTCTAGAGCCTCCCAGGACCCTTCTAAAAGCCCCCAGACCATTCTAGAGCACCCCAGGACCCTTCTAAAAGCCCCCAGACCCTTCTAGAGCCACCCAGGACCTTTCTGAAAGCCAGCAGAACATTCTAGAGTCACCCAGGACCATTCTAAAAGCACCCAGACCATTCTAGAGCCCCCCAGGACCCTTCTAAAAGCCCCCAGACCCTCCTAGAGACCCCCAGGACCCTTCTAAAAGCCCCCAGACCATTCTAGAGCCCCCCAGGACCCTTCTAAAAGCCCCCAGACCCTTCTAGAGACCCCCAGGACCCTTCTGAAAGCCCCCAGAACATTCTAGATCCTCCCAGGACCCTTCTAAAAGCCCCCAGACCCTTCTAGAGCATCCGAGGACCCTTCTAAAAGCACCCAGACCCTTCTAGAGCATCCCAGGACCCTTCTAAAAGCCCCCAGACCCTTCTAGAGGCCCCTAACACCCTTCTAAAAGTCCCCAGAACCATCTAGAGCCACCCAGGTCTCTTTTAAAAGCACCCAGACCCTTCTAGAGCCTCCCAGGACCCTTCTAAAAGTACCCAGACCCTTCTAGAGCCCCCCAGGACAATTCTAAAGGCCCCCAGACCTTTCTAGACCCTCCCCGGATCATTCTAAATGCCCCCAGACCCTTCTAGAGGACCCCAGGACCCTTCTAAAAGCCCCCAGACCCTTCTAGACCCTCCCCGGATCATTCTAAAAGCCCCCAGATTCTTCTAGAGCCTCCCAGGACCCTTCTAATAGCCCCCCGACCTTTCTAGACCCTCCCCGGATCCTTCTAAATGAACCCAGACCCTTCTAGGGCCCCCCAGAACCCCTCAAAAAGCATCCAGACCCTTGTAGAGCCCCCCAGGACCCGTCTAAAAGCGCCCAGACCCTTCTAGACCCTCCCCTGATCATTCTAAAAGACCCCAGACCCTTCTAAAACCTCCCAGGACTATTCTAAAAGAACCCAGACCATTCTAGACCCTCCCCGGATTATTCTAAAAGCCCCCAGACCCTTCTAGAGCCCCCCAAGACCCTTCTAAAAGCCTCCAGAACCTTCTAGAGCCCCCCAGGACCCTTCTAGAAGACCCCAGATTCTTCTAGAGCCGCCTAGGATCCTTCTAAAAGCATAAAGACCCTTCTAGACCGTCCCCGGATCATTCTAAAAGCCCCCAGACCCTTCTAGAGCCCCTCAGGACCCTTCTAAATGCCCCCAGACCCTTCTAGAGAAACCCAGGACCCATCTAAAAGCCCCCAGATCCTTCTAGAGGCCCCCAGGACCCTTCTAAAAGCCCCCAGACCCTTCTAGAGCCCCCCAGGACCCTTCTAAAAGCACCCAGAACCTTCTAGACCCTCCCCGGATCCTTCTAAAAGCCCCCAGACCCTTCTATATCCTCCCAGGACCTTTCTAAAAGCCCCCAGACCTTTCTAGAGGCCCCAGGACCCTTCTAAAAGCCCCCAGACCCTTCTAGAGGCACCCAGGACCCTTCGAAAAGCCCCCAGACCCTTCTAGAGCCACCCAGGACCTTTCTAAAAGCCCCCAGACCCTTCTAGAGCCTCACAGGACCCTTCTAAAAGCCCCGAGACCATTTTAGAGCACTCCAGGACCCTTCTAAAAGCCCAAAGACCCTTCTAGAGCCACCCAGGACCCTTCTAAAAGCCCCCAGACCCTTCTAGAGACCCCCAGGACCATTCTAAAAGACCCCAGACCATTCTAGAGCCCCCCAGGACCCTTCTAAAAGCCCCCAGACCCTTCTAGAGACCCCCAGGACCCTTCTGAAAGCCCCCAGAACATTCTAGATCCCCCCAGGACCCTTCTAAAAGCCCCCAGACCCTTCTAGAGCATCCGAGGACCCTTCTAAAAGCACCCAGACCCTTCTAGAGCCTCCCAGGACCATTCTAAAAGTACCCAGACCCTTCTAGAGCCCCCCAGGACAATTCTAAAGGCCCCCAGACCTTTCTAGACCCTCCCCGGATCATTCTAAATGCCCCCAGACCCTTCTAGAGGACCCCAGGACCCTTCTAAAAGCCCCCAGACCCTTCTAGAGCCCCCCAGGACCCTTCTAAAGGCCCCCAGACCCTTCTAGACCGTCCCCGGATCATTCTAAAAGCCCCCAGATTCTTCTAGAGCCTCCCAGGACCCTTCTAATAGCCCCCCGACCTTTCTAGATCGTCCCCGGATCTCTCTAAATGAACCCAGACCCTTCTAGGGCCCCCCAGAAACCCAGGACCCTTCTGAAAGCCAGCAGAACATTCTAGAGTCACCCAGGACCCTTCTAAAGGCACCCAGACCCTTGTAGAGCCCCCCAGGACCCGTCTAAAAACGCCCAGACCCTTCTAGACCCTCCCCTGATCATTCTAAAAGACCCCAGACCCTTCTAAAACCTCCCAGGACTATTCTAAAAGAACCCAGACCATTCTAGACCCTCCCCGGATTATTCTAAAAGCCCCCAGACCCTTCTAGAGCCCCCCAAGACCCTTCTAAAAGCCTCCAGAACCTTCTAGAGCCCCCCAGGACCCTTCTAGAAGACCCCAGATTCTTCTAGAGCCGCCTAGGATCCTTCTAAAAGCATAAAGACCCTTCTAGACCGTCCCCGGATCATTCTAAAAGCCCCCAGACCCTTCTAGAGCCCCTCAGGACCCTTCTAAATGCCCCCAGACCCTTCTAGAGAAACCCAGGACCCATCTAAAAGCCCCCAGATCCTTCTAGAGGCCCCCAGGACCCTTCTAAAAGCCCCCAGACCCTTCTAGAGCCCCCCAGGACCCTTCTAAAAGCCCCCAGACCCTTCTAGACCCTCCCCGGATCCTTCTAAAAGCCCCCAGACCCTTCTATATCCTCCCAGGACCTTTCTAAAAGCCCCCAGACTTTTCTAGAGGCCCCAGGACCCTTCGAAAAGCCCCCAGACCCTTCTAGAGCCCCCCAGGACCCTTCTAAATGCCCCCAGACCCTTCTAGAGCACCCCAGGACCCTTCTAAAAGCCCCCAGACCCTTCTTGAGCCCCCTAGGACCCTTCTATAAGCACCCAGACCCTTCCAGCGGCACCCACGACCCTTCTACAAGCCCCCAGACCCTTCTAGAACCCCCCCAGGACCCTTCTAAAAGCACCCAGACCCTTCTAGAGGCCCCCAGGACCCTTCTAAAAGCACCCAGACCCTTCTAGAGCCCCCCAGGACCCTTCTACAAGCACCCAGACCCTTCTAGAGCCACCCAGGACCCTTCTAAAAGAACCCAGACCCTTCTAGAGGTCCCCAGGACCCGTCTAAAAGCCTCTAGACCCTTCTAGAGCCCCCCCGGACCTTTCTAAAATCACCCAGACCCTTCTAGAGGCTCCCCGGACCCTTATAAAAGCACCCCGACCCTTCTAGAGCCTCCCAGTACCCTTCTAAAAGGAACCAGACCCTTCTAGAGAACCCCAGGACCGTTCTAAAAGCACCCAGACCCTTCTAGACCCTCCCCGGATCCCTCTAAAAGCCCCCAGACCCTTCTAGAGCCCCCTAGGATCCTTCAAAAAGCACCCAGACCTTTCTAGACCGTCCCCGGATCATTCTAAAAGCCCCCAGACCCTTCTAGAGCCCCCCAGGATCATTCCAAAAGCACCCAGACCCTTCTAGAGCCCCCTGGGTCCCAATCTAAAAGCCCCCAGACCCTTCTAGAGGCCCCTAGGACCCTTCTAAAAGCCCCCAGACCCTTCTAGACCCTCCCCGGATCCTTCGAAAAGACCCCAGACCCTTCTAGAGCCCCCCAGGATCATTCTAAAAGACCCCAGACCCTTCTAGAGCCCCCCAGTACCCTTCTAAAAGCCCCTAGACCCTTCTAGCGCCCCCCAGGACCCTTCTAAATGCCCCCAGACCCTTCAAGAGGCACCCAGGTCCCCTCTTAAGGAACCCCGTCCCTTCTAGAGCACCCCAGGACCCTTCTAAAAGTCCCCAGACCCTTCTAGAGCACACCAGGACCATTCTAAAAGCCCCCAGACCCTTCTAGAGCCCCCCCCGGACCCTTCTAAAAGCCCCCAGACGCTTCTAGAGATCCCCAGGACCCTTCTGAAAGCCAGCAGAACATTCTAGAGTCACCCAGGACCCTTCTAAAGGAACCCAGACCCTTCTAGAGCCCCCCAGGACCCTTCTAAAAGCGCCCAGACGCTTCTAGAGATCCCCAGGACCCTTCTGAAAGCCCCCAGAACATTCTAGAGCCCTTTAGGACCCTTCTAAAAGCACCCAGACCCTTCTAGAGGCACCTAGGACCCTTCTAAAAGCCCCCAGACCTTTCTAGAGGCCCCCAGGACCCTTCTAAAAGCCCCCAGACCATTCTAGAGCCCCCCAGGACCCTTCTAAAGGCCCCCAGACCCTTCTAGACCCTCCCCGGATCATTCTAAAAGAACCCAGATTCTTCTAGAGCATCCCAGGACCCTTCTAATAGACCCCCGACCTTTCTAGACACTCCCCGGATCCTTCTAAATGAACCCAGACCCTTCTAGGGCCCCCCAGAACCCCTCTAAAAGCCTCCAGACCCTTGTAGAGCCCCCCAGGACCCGTCTAAAAGCGCCCAGACCCTTCTAGACCCTCCCCTGATCATTCTAAAAGACCCCAGACCCTTCTAAAACCTCCCAGGACTATTCTAAAAGAACCCAGACCATTCTAGACCCTCCCCGGATTATTCTAAAAGCCCCCAGACCCTTCTAGAGCCCCCCAAGACCCTTCTAAAAGCCTCCAGACCCTTCTAGAGCCCCCCAGGACCCTTCTAAAAGACCCCAGACCCTTCTAGAGCCGCCTAGGATCTTTCAAAAAGCATAAAGACCCTTCTAGACCGACCCCGGATCATTCTAAAAGCCCCCAGACCCTTCTAGAGCCCCTTAGGACCCTTCTAAATGCCCCCAGACCCTTCTAGAGAACCCCAGGACCCATCTAAAAGCCCCCAGATCCTTCTAGAGGCCCCCAGGACCCTTCTAAAAGCCCCCAGACACTTCTAGAGCCCCCCAGGACCATTCTAAAAGACCCCAGACCCTTCTAGAGCCTCCCAGGACCCTACTAAAAGCTCCCAGACCCTTCTAGAGCCCCTCAGGACCCTTCTAAAAGCCCCCAGACCCTTCTAGACCATCCCCGGATCCTTCTAAAAGCCCCCAGACCCTTCTAGATCCTCCCAGGACCTTTCTAAAAGCCCCCAGACCTTTCTAGAGGCCCCAGGACCCTTCTAAAAGCCCCCAGACCCTTCTAGAGCACCCCAGGACCCTTCTAAATGCCCCCAGACCCTTCTTGAGCCCACCTGGACCCTTCTAAAAGCCCCCAGACCCTTCTAGCGGCACCCACGACCCCTCTACAAGCCCCCAGACCCTTCTAGAACCCCCCAGGACCCTTCTAAAAGCACCCAGACCCTTCTAGAGGCCCCCAGGACCCTTCTAAAAGCCCCCAGACCCTTCTAGAGCCCCCCAGGACCCTTCTACAAGCACCCAGACCTTTCTAGAGCCCCCCAGGACCCTTATAAAAGCACCCCGACCCTTCTAGAGCCTCCCAGTACCCTTCTAAAAGCAACCAGACCCTTCTAGAGCCCCCCAGGACCCTTCTAAAAGCCCCCAGACCCTTCTAGAGACCCCCAGGACCCTTCTAAAAGCCCCCAGAACCCTTCTAGCGGCACCCAGGACCCTTCTACAAGCCCCCAGACCCTTCTAGAGCCACCCAGGACCCTTCTAAAAGCACCCAGACCCTTCTAGAGGCCCCCAGGACCCGTCTAAAAGCCTCTAGACCCTTCTAGAGCCCCCCAGGACCTTTCTAAAATCACCCAGACCCTTCTAGAGGCTCCCCGGACCCTTATAAAAGCACCCCGACCCTTCTAGAGCCTCCCAGTACCCTTCTAAAAGCAACCAGACCCTTCTAGAGAACCCCAGGACCCTTCTAAAAGCCCCCAGACCTTTCTAGACCGTCCCCGGATCATTCTAAAAGCCCCCAGACCCTTCTAGAGCCGCCCAGGATCATTCTAAAAGCCCCCAGACCCTTCTAGAGCCCCCTAGGACCCATCTAAAAGCCCCCAGACCCTTCTAGAGGCCCCTAGGACCCTTCTAAAAGCCCCCAGACCCTTCTAGACCCTCACCGGATCCTTCTAAAAGACCCCAGACCCTTCTAGAGCCACCCAGGATCATTCTAAAAGCCCCCAGACCCTTCTAGAGCCCCCCAGTACCCTTCTAAAAGACCCTAGACCCTTCCAGAGCCCCCCAGGACCCTTCTAAATGCCCCCAGACCCTTCAAGAGGCACCCAGGGCCCCTCTTAATGAACCCCGTCCCTTCTAGAGCCCCCCAGGACCCTTCTAAAAGCCCCCAGACCCTTCTAGAGAACCCCAGGACCCTTCTGAAAGCCCCCAGAACCTTCTAGAGCCCTCCAGGACCCTTCTAAAAGCCCCCAGACCCTTCTAGAGAATCCGAGGACCCTTCTAAAATTCCCCAGACCCTTCTAGAGCCCCCCCGGACCCTTCTAAAAGCCCCCAGACCCTTCTAGATCCTCCCAGGACCTTTCTAAAATCACCCAGACCCCTCTAGAGGCTCCCCGGACTCTTATAAAAGAACCCAGACCCTTCTAGAGCCTCCCAGTACCCTTCTAAAAGCAACCAGACCCTTCTAGAGAACCCCAGGACCCTTCTAAAAGCCCCCAGACCTTTCTAGAGCCCCCTAGGATCCTTCAAAAAGCACCCAGACCTTTCTAGACCGTCCCCGGATCATTCGAAAAGCCCCCAGACCATTCTAGAGCCCCCCAGGATCATTCTAAAAGCCCCCAGACCCTTCTAGAGCCCCCTAGGACCCATCTAAAAGCCCCCAGACCCTTCTAGAAACATCTAGGACCATTCTAAAAGCCCCCAGACCCTTCTAGACCCTCCCCGGATCCTTCGAAAAGCCACTAGACCCTTCTAGAGCCCCCCAGGATCATTCTAAAAGCCCCCAGACCCTTCTAGAGCCCCCCAGTACCCTTCTAAAAGCCCCCAGACCCTTCTATAGCCCCCCAGGACCCTTCTAAAAGACCCCAGACCCTTCTAGAGGATCCCAGGACCATTCTGAAAGCCAGCAGAACATTCTAGAGTCACCCAGAACCTTTCTAAAGGCACCCAGACCCTTCTAGAGCCCCCCAGGACCCTTCTAAAAGCGCCCAGACCATTCTAGAGCATCCGAGGACCCTTCTAAAATTCCCCAGACCCTTCTAGAGCACCCCAGGACATTTCTAAAAGCACCCAGACCCTTCTAGAGCCCCCCCGGACCCTTCTAAAAGCCCCCAGACCCTTCTAGAGCCACCCAGGACCCTTCTAAAAGCACCCAGAACCTTCTAGAGACCCCAGGACCCTTCTACAAGCCCCAAGACCCTTCTAGAGCATCCCAGGACCCTTCTAAAAACACCCAGACCCATCTAGAGCCTCCCAGGACCCTTCTAAAAGACCCCAGACCCTTCTAGAGGCACCCAGGACCCTTCGAAAAGCTCCCAGACCCTTCTAGAGCCACCCAGGACCTTTCTAAAAGCCCCCAGACCCTTCTAGAGCCTCCCAGGACCCTTCTAAAAGCCCCCAGACCATTTTAGAGCACTCCAGGACCCTTCTAAAAGCCCAAAGACCCTTCTAGAGCCACCCAGGACCCTTCTAAAAGCCCCCAGACCCTTCTAGAGCCACCCAGGACCTTTCTGAAAGCCAGCAGAACATTCTAGAGTCACCCAGGACCCTTCTAAAAGCACCCAGACCCTTCTAGAGCCCCCCAGGACCTTTCTAAAAGCCCCCAGACCCTTCTAGAGACCCCCAGGACCCTTCTGAAAGCCCCCAGAACCTTTTAGAGCACCCCAGGACCCTTCTAAAAGCCCCCAGACCCATCTAGAGAATCCGAGGACCCTTCTAAAATTCCCCAGACCCTTCTAGAGCCCCCCCGGACCCTTCTAAAATCCCCCAGACCCTTCTAGAGCCACCCAGGACCATTCTAAAAGACCCCAGACCATTCTAGAGCCCCCCAGGACCCTTCTAAAAGCCCCCAGACCCTTCTAGAGACCCCCAGGACCCTTCTGAAAGCCCCCAGAACATTCTAGATCCCCCCAGGACCCTTCTAAAAGCCCCCAGACCCTTCTAGAGCATCCGAGGACCCTTCTAAAAGCACCCAGACCCTTCTAGAGCATCCCAGGACCCTTCTAAAAGCCCCCAGACCCTTCTAGAGGCGACTAGGACCCTTCTAAAAGCCCCCAGAACACTCTAGAGCCACCCAGGACTCTTCTAAAAGCACCCAGACCCTTCTAGAGCCTCCCAGGACCCTTCTAAAAGTACCCAGACCCTTCTAGAGCCCCCCAGGACAATTCTAAAGGCACCCAGACCTTTCTAGACCCTCCCCGGATCATTCTAAATGCCCCCAGACCCTTCTAGAGGACCCCAGGACCCTTCTAAAAGCCCCCAGACCCTTCTAGAGCCCCCCAGGACCCTTCTAAAGGCCCCCAGACCCTTCTAGACCCTCCCCGGATCATTCTAAAAGCCCCCAGATTCTTCTAGAGCCTCCCAGGACCCTTCTAATAGCCCCCCGACCTTTCTAGACCCTCCCCGGATCCTTCTAAATGAACCCAGACCCTTCTAGGGCCCCCCAGAACCCCTCAAAAAGCATCCAGACCCTTGTAGAGCCCCCCAGAACCCGTCTAAAAGCCCCCAGACCCTTCTAGAGCCCCCCAAGACCCTTCTAAAAGCCTCCAGAACCTTCTAGAGCCCCCCAGGACCCTTCTAAAAGACCCCAGACCCTTCTAGAGCCGCCTAGGATCCTTCTAAAAGCATAAAGACCCTTCTAGACCGTCCCCGGATCATTCTAAAAGCCCCCAGACCCTTCTAGAGCCCCTCAGGACCCTTCTAAATGCCCCCAGACCCTTCTAGAGAAACCCAGGACCCATCTAAAAGCCCCAAGATCCTTCTAGAGGCCCCCAGGACCCTTCTAAAAGCCCCCAGACCCTTCTAGAGCCCCCTAGGATCCTTCAAAAAGCACCCAGACCTTTCTAGACCGTCCCCGGATCATTCTAAATGCCCCCAGACCCTTCTAGAGCCCCCCAGGATCATTCCAAAAGCCCCCAGACCCTTCTAGAGCCCCCTAGGACCCATCTAAAAGCCCCCAGACCCTTCTAGAGGCCCCTAGGACCCTTCTAAAAGCCCCCAGACCCTTCTAGACCCTCCCCGGATCCTTCGAAAAGAACCCAGACCCTTCTTGAGCCCCCCAGGATCATTCTAAAAGCCCCCAGACCCTTCTAGAGCCCCCCAGTACCCTTCTAAAAGCCCCTAGACCCTTCTAGAGCCCCCCAGGACCCTTCTAAATGCCCCCAGACCCTTCAAGAGGCACCCGGGTCCCCTTTTAAGGAACCCCGTCCCTTCTAGAGCAACCCAGGACCCTTCTAAAAGTACCCAGACCCTTCTAGAGCACCCCAGGACCATTCTAAAAGCCCCCAGACCCTTCTAGAGCCCCCCCGGACCCTTCTAAAATACCCCAGACCCTTCTAGAGCCCCCCAGGACCCTTCTAAAAGCGCCCAGACGCTTCTAGAGATCCCCAGGACCCTTCTGAAAGCCCCCAGAACATTCTAGAGCCCTCCAGGACCCTTCTAAAAGCACCCAGACCCTTCTAGAGGCCCCTAGGACCCTTCTAAAAGCCCCCAGACCCTTCTAGAAGCCCCCAGGACCCTTCTAAAAGCCCCCAGACCATTCTAGAGCCCCCCAGGACCCTTCTAAAGGCCCCCAGACCCTTCTAGACCCTCCCCGGATCATTCTAAAAGTCCCCAGATTCTTCTAGAGCCTCCCAGGACCCTTCTAATAGACCCCCGACCTTTCTAGACCCTCCCCGGATCCTTCTAAAAGACCCCAGACCCTTCTAGATCCTCCCAAGATCCTTCTAAAAGCCCCCAGACCCTTCTAGAGCCCCCTAGGATCCTTCAAAAAGCCCCCAGACCTTTCTAGACCGTCCCCGGATCATTCTAAAAGCCCCCAGACCCTTCTAGAGCCCCCCAGGATCATTCTAAAAGCCCCCAGACCCTTCTTGAGCCCCCTAGGACCCATCTAAAAGCCCCCAGACCTTCTAGAGGCCCCTAGGACCATTCTAAAAGACCCCAGACCCTTCTAGACCCTCCCCGGATCCTTCGAAAAGCCCCCAGACCCTTCTAGAGCCCCCCAGAATCATTCTAAAAGCCCCCAGACCCTTCTAGAGCCCCCCAGTACCCTTCTAAAAGCCCCCAGACCCTTCTATAGCCCCCCAGGACCCTTCTAAAAGACCCCAGACCCTTCTAGAGGACCCCAGGACCATTCTGAAAGCCAGCAGAACATTCTAGAGTCACCCATTACCCTTCTAAAGGCACCCAGACCCTTCTAGAGCCCCCCAGGACCCTTCTAAAAGCGCCCAGACCTTTCTAGAGCATCCGAGGACCCTTCTAAAATTCCCCAGACCCTTCTAGAGCACCCCAGGACATTTCTAAAAGCACCCAGACCCTTCTAGATCCCCCCCGGACCCTTCTAAAAGCCACCAGACCCTTCTAGAGCCACCCAGGACCCTTCTAAAAGCACCCAGAACCTTCTAGAGACCCCAGGACCCTTCTACAAGCCCCAAGACCCTTCTAGAGCATCCCAGGACCCTTCTAAAAGCACCCAGACCCATCTAGAGCCTCCCAGGACCCTTCTAAAAGCCCCCAGACCCTTCTAGAGGCACCCAGGACCCTTCGAAAAGCCCCCAGACCCTTCTAGAGCCACCCAGGACCTTTCTAAAAGCCCCCAGACCCTTCTAGAGCCTCCCAGGACCCTTCTAAAAGCTCCCAGACCCTTCTAGACCCTCCCCGGATCCTTCTAAAAGACCCCAGACCCTTCTAGATCCTCCCAGGACCTTTCTACAAGAACCCAGACCTTTCTAGAGGCCCCAGGACCCTTCTAAAAGCTCCCAGACCCTTCTAGAGCCCCCCAGGACCCTTCTAAAAGCCCCCAGACCCTTCTAGAGCACCCCAGGACCCTTCTAAAAGAAACCAGACCCTTCTTGAGCCCCCCAGGACCCTTCTAAAAGCCCCCAGACCCTTCTAGCGGCACCCAGGACCCTTCTACAAGACCCCAGACCCTTCTAGAGCCCCCCAGGACCCTTCTAAAAGCACCCAGACCCTTCTAGAGGCGCCCAGGACCCTTCTAAAAGCCCCCAGACCCATCTAGAGCCCCCCAGGACCCTTCTGCAAGCCCCCAGACCCTTCTAAAGCCACCCAGGACCCTTCTAAAAGCACCCAGACCCTTCTAGAGGCCCCCAGGACCCGTCTAAAATCCTCTAGACCCTTCTAGAGCCCCCCAGGACCTTTCTAAAATCACCCAGACACCACTAGATGATCCCCGGACCCTTATAAAAGCACCCCGACCCTTCTAGAGCCTCCCAGTACCCTTCTAAAAGCAACCAGACCCTTCTAGAGCCCCCCCGGACCCTTCTAAAAGACCCCAGACCCTTCTAGAGGAACCCAGGACCCTTCTGAAAGCCAGCAGAACATTCTATAATCACCCAGGACCCTTCTAAAGGCACCCAGGCCCTTCTAGAGCCCCCCAGGACCCTTCTAAAAGCCCCCAGACCCTTCTAGAGGCCCCTAGGACCCTTCTAAAAGCCCCCAGAACCCTCTAGAGCCCCCCCGGACCCTTCTAAAAGCCCCCAGACCCTTCTAGAGCCACCCAGGACCATTCTAAAAGCCCCCAGACCAAGCTAGAGCCCCCCAGGACCCTTCTAAAAGCCCCCAGACCCTTCTAGAGAACCCCAGGACCCTTCTGAAAGCCCCCAGAACATTCTAGAGCCCCCAGGACCCTTCTAAAAGCCCCCAGACCCTTCTAGAGCATCTGAGGACCCTTCTAAAAGCACCCAGACCATTCTAGAGCATCCCAGGACCCTTATAAAAGCACCCAGACCCTTCTAGAGGCCCCTAGGACCCTTCTAAAAGCCCCCAGACCCTTCTAGAGGCCCCCAGGACCCTTCTAAAAGACCCCAGACCATTCTAGAGCACCCCAGGACCATTCTAAAGGCCCCCAGACCCTTCTAGACCCTCCCCGGATCATTCTAAAAGCCCCCAGATTCTTCTAGAGCCTCCCAGGACCCTTCTAATAGCACCCCGACCTTTCTAGACCCTCCCCGGATCCTTCTAAATGAACCCAGACCCTTGTAGGGCCCCCCAGAACCCCTCTAAAAGCCTCCAGACCATTGTAGAGCCCCCCAGGACCCGTCTAAAAGCGCCCAGACCCTTCTAGACCCTCCCCTGATCATTCTAAAAGACCACAGACCCTTCTAAAACCTCCCAGGACTATTCTAAAAGAACCCAGACCATTCTACACCCTCCCCGGATTATTCTAAAAGCCCCCAGACCCTTCTAGAGCCCCCCAAGACCCTTCTAAAAGACTCCAGAACCTTCTAGAGCCCCCCAGGACCCTTCTAAAAGACCCCAGACCCTTCTAGAGCCGCCTAAGATATTTCAAAAAGCATAAAGACCCTTCTAGACCGTCCCCGGATCATTCTAAAAGCCCCCAGACCATTCTAGAGCCCCTCAGGACCCTTCTAAATGCCCCCAGACCCTTCCAGAGAACCCCAGGACCCATCTAAAAGCCCCCAGATCCTTCTAGAGGCCCCCAGGACCCTTCTAAAAGCCCCCAGACCCTTCTAGAGCCCCCCAGGACCCTTCTAAAAGCCCCCAGACCCTTCTAGAGCCTCCCAGGACCTTTCTAAAAGCCCCCAGACCCTTCTAGAGACCTCCAGGACCCTTCTAAAAGCCCCCAGACCCTTCTTGAGCCCACCAGGACCCTTCTAAAAGCCCCCAGACCCTTCTAGCGGCACCCACGCCCCTTCTACAAGCCCCCAGACCCTTCTAGAGCCCACCAGGATCATTCTAAAAGCACCCAGACCCTTCTAGAGGCCCCCAGGACCCTTCTAAAAGCCCCCAGACCTTTCTAGAGCCCCCCAGGACCCTTCTACAAGCAACCAGACCCTTCTAGAGCCCCCCAGGACCCATCTAAAAGCACCCAGACCCTTCTAGAGGCCCCCAGGACCCGTCTAAAAGCCTCTAGACCCTTCTAGAGCCCCCCAGGACCTTTCTAAAAGCACCCAGACCCTTCTAGAGGCTCCCCGGACCCTTATAAAAGCACCCCGACCCTTCTAGGTCCTCCCCGGATCCTTCTAAAAGCCCCCAGACCCTTCTAGAGCCCCCTAGGATCCTTCAAAAAGCACCCAGACCTTTCTAGACCGTCCCCGGATCATTCTAAAAGCACCCAGACCCTTCTAGAGCCACCCAGGATCATTCTAAAAGCCCCCAGACCCTTCTAGAGCCCCTAGGACCCATCTAAAAGCCCCCAGACCCTTCTAGAGGCCGCTAGGACCCTTCTAAAAGACCCCAGACC
This sequence comes from Clamator glandarius, assembly GCA_033459285.1. Taxonomy (NCBI): domain Eukaryota; kingdom Metazoa; phylum Chordata; class Aves; order Cuculiformes; family Cuculidae; genus Clamator; species Clamator glandarius. Next base: position 26,023 of record JAUNZM010002615.1, on the reverse strand, counting down.
CTTCTAGACCCTCCCCGGATCCTTCGAAAAGACCCCAGACCCTTCTAGAGCCCCCCAGGATCATTCTAAAAGCCCCCAGAACCTTCTAGAGCCCCCCAGTACCCTTCTAAAAGCCCCTAGACCCTTCTAGAGCCCCCCAGGACCCATCTAAATGCCCCCAGACCCTTCAAGAGGCACCCAGGGCCCCTCTTAAGGAACCCCGTCCCTTCTAGAGCACCCCAGGACCCTTCTAAAAGTCCCCAGACCCTTCTAGAGCACCCCAGGACCATTCTAAAAGCCCCCAGACTCTTCTAGAGCCCCCCCGGACCCTTCTAAAAGACCCCAAACCCTTCTAGAGGACCCCAGGACCCTTCTGAAAGCCAGCAGAACATTCTAGAGTCACCCAGGACCCTTCTAAAGGCACCCAGACCCTTCTAGAGCCCCCCAGGACCCTTCTAAAAGCGCCCAGACCCTTCTAGAGACTCCAGGACCCTTCTGAAAGCCCCCAGACCCTTCTAGAGCCCCCCAGGACCATTCTAAAAGACCCCAGACCCTTCTAGAGCCCCCCAGGACCCTACTAAAAGCTCCCAGACCCTTCTAGAGCCCCCCAGGACCCTTCTAAAAGACCCAGACCCTTCTAGACCCTCCCCGGATCCTTATAAAAACCCCCAGCCCCTTCTAGATCCTCCCAGGACCTTTCTAAAAGACCCCAGACCTTTCTAGAGGGCCCAGGACCCTTCTAAAAGCCCCCAGACCCTTCTAGAGCCCCCCAGGACCCTTCTAAAAGCCCCCAGACCCTTCTAGAGCACCCCAGGACCCTTCTAAAAGCGCCCAGACCCTTCTAGAGAATCCCAGGACCCTTCTGAAAGCCCCCAGAACCTTCTAGAGCCCTCCAGGACCCTTCTAAAAGCACCCAGACCCTTCTAGAGCATCCGAGGACCCTTCTAAAATTCCCCAGACCCTTCTAGAGCACCCCAGGACAATTCTAAAAGCCCCCAGACCCTTCTAGAGCCCCAAAGGACCCTTCTAAAAGCCCCCAGACCCTTCTAGAGCCACCCAGGACCCTTCTAAAAGCAACCAGAACCTTCTAGAGCCCCCGAGGACCCATCTACAAGCCCCCAGACCCTTCTAGAGCATCCCAGGACCCTTCTAAAAGCCCCCAGAACCATCTAGATCCTCCCAGGACCTTGCTAAAAGACCCCAGACCCTTCTAGAGCCTCCCAGGACCCTTCTAATAGCCTCCAGACCATTCTACAGCACCCCAGGACCCTTCTAAAAGCCCCCAGACCCTTCTAGAGCCCCCCAGGACCCTTCTAAAAGTCCCCAGATTCTTCTAGAGCCCCCCCGGACCCATTTAAAAGCCCCCAGACCCTTCTAGAGGCCCCCAGGACCCTTATAAAAGCACCCAGACCCTTCCAGAGCCTCACAGGTCCCTTCTAAACGCCCCCAGACCCTTCTAGAGGCCCCCAGGACCATTCTAAAAGCCTCTAGACCCTTCTAGAGCCTCCCAGGACCCTTCTAAAAGCAACCAGACCCTTCTAGAGCCTCCCCTGACCATTCTAAAAGCCCCCAGACCCTTCTAGAGCCCCCCAGGACCATTCTAAAAGACCCCAGACCCTTCTAGAGCCGCCTAGGAACCTTCAAAAAGCATAAAGACCCTTCTAGACCGTCCCCGGATCATTCTAAAAGCCCCCAGACCCTTCTAGAGCCCCTCAGGACCCTTCTAAATGACCCCAGACCCTTCTAGAGAACCCCAGGACCCATCTAAAAGCCCCCAGATCCTTCTAGAGGCCTCCAGGACCCTTCTAAAAGACCCCAGACCCTTCTAGAGCCCCCCAGGACCATTCTAAAAGACCCCAGACCTTTCTAGAGCCCCCCAGGACCCTACTAAAAGCTCCCAGACCTTTCTATAGCCCCCCAGGACCCTTCTAAAAGCCCCCAGACCCTTCTAGACCCTCCCCGGACCCTTCTAAAAGCCCCCAGACCCTTCTAGATACTCCCAGGACCTTTCTAAAAGCCCCCAGACCATTCTAGAGACCCCCATGACCCTTCTGAAAGCCTACAGAACATTCTAGATCCACCCAGGACCCTTCTAAAAGCCACCAGACCCTTCTAGAGCCCCCCAGGACCATTCTAAAAGCCCCCAGACCCTTCTAGAGACACCCAGGACCCTTCTAAATGCCCCCAGACCCTTCTAGATAAGCCAGGACCCTTCTAAAAGCAACCAGAACCTTCTAGAGCCACCCAGGACCATTCTAAAAGCCCCCAGACCCTTCTAGAGCCTCCCAGGACCCTTCTAAAAGCACCCAGACCCTTCTAGAGAGCCCCAGGACCATTCTAAAGGCCCCCAGACTCTTCTAGACCCTCCCCGTATCATTCTAAAAGCCCCCAGACCCTTCTAGAGACCCCCAGGACCCTTATAAAGGCCCCCAGACCCTTCTAGACCCTCCCCGGATCATTCTAAAAGCCCCCAGACCCTTCTAGAGCCTCGCAGGACCCTTCTAAAAGCCCCCAGACCCTTCTAGAGAACCCCAGGACCCTTCTAAAAGCCCCCAGATCATTCTAGAGCCCCCCAGGGCCCTTCTAAAAGCCCCGAGACCCTTCTAGGAGAGACGGGGGTCCTTAAGAGGGGCCTTGGGGTCCTCTAGAAGGGTCTGGGGGCTTATAGAATTGTCCTGTCGGGCTCTCGAAGGGTCTGGGTTCTTTGAGAAGGGTCTTTGGGTGGCTCTAGAAGGGTCTGGGGTCTTTTGGAAGGGTCCTGGGTGCCTCAAGATGGGTCTGGGGGCATTTATAGGGTCTTGGGGGGGCTCTAGAAGGGTCTGGGTGCTTTTGGAAGGGTCCTGGGGAGCTCTAGAAGGGTCTGGGGGCTATTAGAAGGGTCCCGGGAGGCTCTAGAAGGGTCTGGGGGCTTTTAGATGGGTCCTGCGGGTCACTAGAAGAGTCTGGGTGCTTTTAGAAGTGTCCTGGGGGACTCTAGAAGGGTCGGGGGGGGTTTTAGGATAGTCCTGGTGGGCTCTAGAAGGGTGTGAGAGCTTTTAGAAGGTTCCTGGGGGCATCTAGAAGGCTCTGGGGGGCTTTTAGAAAAGTCCTGGGGTCCTCTAGAATTGTCTGAGGGATTTTAGAAGGGTCCTGGGAGGCTCTAGAAGGGTCTGGGTGCTTTTAGAATGATACAGGGAGGGTCTAGAAGGGTCTGGGGACTTTTAGAAGGGTCCTGTGGGGCTCTAGAAGGGTCAGGGTGCTTTTAGAAGGGGCCTAGGGGGCTCTAGAAGGGTCTGGGTGCTTTTAGAAGGGTCCTAAGGGGCTCTCGAAGGGTCTGGGGGATTTTAGAATGGTCCTGGGTAGCTCTAGAAGGGTCTGGGGGCTTTCAGAAGGGTCCTGGGGGGGTGTAGAAGGGTCTGGAGTCTTTTAGAAGGGTCCTGGGGGGGCTCTAGAAGGGTCTGGGGGCATTCAGAAGGGTCCTGGGGGCCTCTAGAAGGGTCTGGAAGCTTTTAGAAGGGCCCTGGGGGGCTCTAGAAGGGTCTGGGGGCTTTTAGAAGGGTCCTGGTGGGCTCTAGAAGGGTCTGGGGGTTTTCAGAATGGTCCTGGGGGGCTCTAGAAGGGTCTGGGGGCTTATAGAAGGGTCCTGGGCGCATCTAGAAGGGTCTGGAGTCTTTTAGAAGGGTCCTGTGAGGATCCAGATGGGTCTGGGTGCTTTTAGAAGGATCCGGAGAGGGTCTAGAAGGGTCTGGGTGCTTTTAGAAGGGTCCAGGGGGGCTCTACAAATGTCTGGAGGCTTTTAGAAGGGTCCAGGGGGCCTCTAGAAGGGTCTGGGTGGTTTTAGAAGAGTCCTGGGGGCCTCTAGAAGGGTCTGGCGGCTTTTAGAAGAGTCCTGGGGCCTCTAGAAGGGTCTGGGGGCTTTTAGAAGGGTCCTGGGGGGCTCTAGAAGGGTCTGGAGGCTTTTAGAATGTTCCGGTGTGGCTCTAGAATGGTGTGGGGTCTTTTAGAAGGGTCCTGGGGGCATCTAGAAGGCTCTGGGGGGTTTTATAAGGGTCCTGGGGGGCTCTAGAAGGGTATGGGTGCATTTAGAAGGATCCGGGGAGGGTCTAGAAGGGTCTGGAGGCTTTTAGAAGGGTCCTGGGGGGCTCTAGAAGGCTCTGGGGGATATTAGAAGGGTCCTGGGATGGTCTAACAAGGGTCTGGGTTGTTTTAGAAGGGTCCTGCGGGTCTCTAGAAGGGTCTGGGGGATTTTAGAAGGGTCCTTGGGGGCTCTAGAAGGGTCTGGGGACCATTAGAGGGGCCCTAGGAGCCTCTAGAAGGGTCTGGGGGATTTTAGAAGGGTCTTGGTAGGCTGTAGAAGGGTCTGGGTGCATTTAGAAGGGTCCTGCGGGTCTCTAGAAGGGTCTGGGGTCTTTTAGACGCGTCCTGGGGGGCTCTAGAAGGCTCTGGGGCCTTTTAGAAGAGTCCTGGGGAGCTCTAGAAGGGTCTGGGGCTTTCAGAATGATCCTGGGGGTCGCTAGAAGTGTCTGGGTGTATTTGGAAGGGTCTTGGGGAGCTCTAGAAGGGTCTGGGGGCTTTCAGAAGGGTCTTGGGGAGATGTAGAAGGGTCTGGAGGCTTTTAGAAGGGTCCTGGAGCGCTCTAGAAGAGTCTGGGGGCATTCAGAACGGTCCTGGTGGCCTCTAGAAGGGACTGAAGACTAAAGCCTCTTTAGAAGGGTCCTGGGGGGCTCTAGATGGGTCTGGGGTCATTTAGAAGGGTCCTGGGGGCATCTAGAAGGGTCTGGGGGCATTAGAAGGATACGTGTAATTTCTAGAAGGGTCTGGGGGCTTTTAGAAGGGTCCTGGGTTGCTCTAGAAGGGTCTGGAGGCTTTTAGAAGGGTCCTGCGGGTCTCTAGAAGGATCTGGAGGCTTTTAGAAGGGTCCTGGGAGGCTCTAGAAGGGTCTGATGGATTTTAGAAGGGTCCTGGCAGTTTCTAGAAGGATCTGGAGGCTTTTAGAAGGATCCTGGGGGGCTCTAGAAGGGTCTGAGGGATTTTAGAAGGGTCCTGGGGAGCTCTAGAAGGGTCTGGGTGCTTTTAGAGGGGCCCTGGACTTCTCTAGAAGGGTCTGGGAGCTTTTAGAAGAGTCCTGGGGGGCTCTAGAATGGTCTGGGGTCTTTTAGAAGGGTCCTGGGCGCATCTAGATGGGTCTGGGGGCTTTCAGAAGGGTCTGGGAGGCTCTAGAAGGGTCTGGGTTCTTTTAGAAGGGTCCTGGGGGGGCTCTAGAAGGGTCTGGGGGCATTTCGAAGTGTCCTGGGGGGCTCTAGAAGGGTCTGGGGGATTTTAGAAGGATCCTGGGGGCCTCTAGAAAGGTCTGGGGTCATTTAGAAGGGGTCCTGCGGGTCTCTAGAAGGGTCTGGGGGCTTTTAGAAGGGTCCTTGGGGCTCTAGAAGGGTCTGGGGACCATTAGAGGGGCCCTAGGGGCCTCTAGAAGGGTCTGGCGGCTTTCAGAATGGTCCCTGGGGGCTCTAGAAGGGTCTGGGGACCACTAGAGGGGCAATGGAGGCCTCTAGAAGGGTCTGGGGTATTTTAGAAGGATCCGGGGAGGGTCTAGAACGGTCTGGGTGGTTTTAGAAGGGTCCTGGGGGGGTTCTAGAAGGGTCTGGGGGATTTTAGAAGGATCCTGGGGGGCTCTAGAAGGGTCTGAGGGATTTTAGAAGGGTCCTGGGGAGCTCTAGAAGGGTCTGGGTGCTTTTAGAGGGGCCCTGGACTTTTCTAGAAGGGTCTGGGAGCTTTTAGAAGAGTCCTGGGGGGCTCTAGAATGGTCTGCGGTCTTTTAGAAGGGTCCTGGGCGCATCTAGATGGGTCTGGGTGCTTTCAGAAGGGTCCTGGGAGGCTCTAGAAGGGTCTGGGGGCTTTTAGAAGGGTCCTGGGGGGCTCTAGAAGGGTCTGGGGGCATTTCGAAGTGTCCTGGGGGGGCTCTAGAAGGGTCTGGTGTATTTTAGAAGGATCCTGGGTGCCTCTAGAAAGGTCTGGGGGCATTTGGAAGGGTCCTGCGGGTCTCTAGAAGGGTCTGGGGGCTTTTAGAAGGGTCCTTGGGGCTCTAGAAGGGTCTGGGGACCATTAGAGGGGGCCCTAGGGGCCTCTAGAAGGGTCTGGCGGCTTTTAGAATGGTCCTTGGGGGCTCTAGAAGGGTCTGGGGACCACTAGACGGGCCCTGGAGGCCTCTAGAAGGGTCTGGGGTATTTTAGAAGGGTCCTGGGGAGCTCTAGAAGGGTCTGGGGGCTTTTAGAAGGGTCCTGGGAAACTCTAGAAGGGTCTGGGGGCATTTAGATGGGTCCTGCGGGTCTCTAGAAGGGTCTGGGAGCTTTTAGAAGGGTCCTGGGGGGCTCTAGAAGGGTCTGGCGGCTTTTAGAAGGGTCCTGGGGAGTTCTAGAAGGGTCTGGGTTCTTTTAGAATGGTCCTGGGTGCATCTAGAAATCTCTGGGGGCTTTTATAAGGGTCCTTGGGGGCTCTAGAAGGGTCTGAGGGATATTATAAGCTAGAAGGGTCTGGGTTCTTTTAGAAGGATCCGGGGAGGGTCTAGAAGGGTCTGGGGACTTTTAGAAGGGTCCTGGGGGGCTCTAGAAGGGTCTGGGGGCTATTAGAACGATCCAGGGATGGTTTACAAGGGTCTGGGTTCTTTTAGAAGGGTCCTGCGGGTCTCTAGAAGGTTCTGGGGGCTTTTAGAAGGGTCCTTGGGGGCTCTAGAAGGGTCTGGGGAACATTAGAGGGGCCCTAGGGGCCTCTAGAAGGGTCTGGGGGATTTTAGAAGGGTTCTGGGGAGCTCTTGAAGGGTCTGGGGGCTTTTAGAATGGTCCTTGGGGGCTCTAGAAGGGTCTGGGGACCACTAGAGGGGCCCTGGGGACCTCTAGAAGGGTCTGGGGTATTTTAAAAGGGTCATGGGGAGCTCTAGAAGGGTCTGGGGGCTTTTAGAAGGGTCCTGGGAGAATCTAGAAGGGTCTGGGTGCATTTAGAAGGGTCCTGCGAATCTCTAGAAGCGTCTGGGGGCTTTTAGAAGGGTCCTGGGGGGTTCTAGAAGGGTCTGGCGGCTTTTAGAAGCGTCCTGGTGGGCTCTAGAAGGGTGTGAGGGATTTTAGAATGGTCCTGGGTGCATCTAGAAGTCTCTGGGTGCTTTTAGAAGGGTCCTGGGGGCCTCTAGAATTGTCTGCGGCCTTTTAGAAGGGTCCGGCTAGGCTCTAGAAGGGTCTGGGTGCTTTTAGAAGGATCCGGGGAGGGTCTAGAAGGGTCTGGGGCTTTTAGAAGGGTCCTGGGGAGCTCTAGAAGGGTCTGGGGCTTTCAGAAGGGTCCTGGGGGTCGCTAGAAGTGTTTGGGTGTATTTGGAAGGGTCCTGGGGAGCTCTAGAAGGGTCTGGGGGCTTTCAGAAGGGTCCTGGGGGCATGTAGAAGGGTCTGGAGGCTTTTAGAATGGTCCTGATGGGCTCTAGAATGGTCTGGGGGCATTCAGAACGGTCCTGGTGGCCTCTAGAAGGGACTGGATGTTTTTAGAAGAGTCCTGGGGGGCTCTAGATTGGTCTGGGGGCATTTAGAAGGATACGTGGAATCTCTAGAAGGCTCTGGGGGCTTTTAGAAGGGTCCTGGGGGGCTCTAGAAGGGTCTGGAGGCTTTTAGAAGGGTCCTGGGTGGCTCTAGAAGGGGTTGGGGGCTTTTAGAAGGATCCGGGGAGGGTCTAGAACGGTCTGGGTGGTTTTAGAAGGGTCCTGGGGGGTTCTAGAAAGGTCTGGGGGATTTTAGAAGGGTCCTGGGGGGCTCTAGAAGGGTCTGAGGGATTTTAGAAGGGTCCTGGGGAGCTCTAGAAGGGTCTGGGTGCTTTTATAGGGGCCCTGGGCTTCTCTAGAATGGTCTGGGGGCTTTTAGAGGAGTTATGGGGGGCTCTAGAATGGTCTGGGGGCTTTTAGAAGGGTCCTGGGCGTTTCTAGAAGGGTCTGGGGTTTTCAGAAGGGTCCTGCGGGCCTCTAGAAAAGTCTGGAGGCTTTTAGAAGGTCCTGGGGGGCTCTAGAAGGGTCTGGGGGCATTTAGAACGGTCCTGGGGGTCTCTAGAAGGGTCTGGGGGATTTTAGAAGGATCCTGGGGGCCTCTAGAAAGGTCTGGGGGCATTTAGAAGGGTCCTGGGGTGCTCGAGAAGGGTCTGGGGGCTTTCAGAAGGGTCCTGAGGGGCTCTAGAAGGGTCTGGGGGGCTATTAGAAGGGTTCTTGGTGCCTCTAGAAGGGTCTGGGTGCTTTTAGAAGGGTCCTGGGAGGATCCAGATGTGTCTGGGTACTTTTAGAAGGATCCGGGGAGGTTCTAGAAGGGTCTGGGGGCGTTTAGAAGGGTCCTGGGAGGCTCTACAAATGTCTGGAGGGTTTTAGAATGGTCCTGGGGGCATCTAGAAGCGTCTATTGGCTTTTAGAATGATCCGGGGAGGCTCTAGAAGGGTCTGGCGGCTTTTAGAAGGGTCCTGGGGTCCTCTAGAAGGGTCTGGGGGCATTTAGAAAGATACGGGGAAGATCTAGAAGGGTCTGGGGGCTTTTAGAAGGGTCCTGGGGGCTCTAGAAGGGTCTGGAGTCTTTGAGAATGGTCCTGGGGGGCTCTAGAAGGGTCTGGGGTTTTTAGAAAGATCCGGGGAGGGTCTAGAAGGGTCTGGGAGGTTTTAGAAGGGTCCTGGGTTTCTCTAGAAGGGTCTGGGTGCTTTTAGACGGGCCCTGGGCTCTCTAGAAGTGTCTGGGGGCATTTAGAAGAGTCCTGGGGGGCTCTAGAATGGTCTGGGGTCTTTTAGAAGGGTCCTGGGGGGCTCTAGAAGGGTCTGGGGGATTTTAGAAGGGTCCTGCGGTCCTCTAGAATAGTCTGGATGCTTTTAGAAGGGTCCTGGGGGGCTCTAGAAGGGTCTGGGGGCATTTAGAAGGGTCCTGGGGGGCTCTAGAAGGGTCTGGGGGATTTTAGAAGGGTCCTGGGGGCCTCTAGATAGGTGTGGGTGCTTTTAGAATGGTCCTAGGTGGCTATAGAAGGGTCTGGGTGCTTTTAGAAGGATCCTTGCGGGCTCTAGAAGGGTCTGGGGACCATTAGAGGGGCACTGGGAGCCTCTAGAATGGTCTGGGTTATTTTAGAAGGTTCCTCGGGAGGTCTAGAATTGTCTGGGGGCTTTTAGAAAGGTCCCGGGAGGCTCTAGAAGGGTCTGGGGGCTTTTAGAAGGGTTGTGCGTGTCTCTAGAAGGGTCGGGGGGCTTTTAGAAGGGTCCTTGGGTGCTCTAGAAGGGTGTGGGGACCACTAGAGGAGCCCTGGGGGCCTCTAGAGGGGTCTGGGGTATTTTAGAAGGGTCCTGGGAGATTCTAGCATGGTCTGGGGGCATTTAGAAGGGTCCTGCGGGTCTCTAGAAGGGTCTGGGGGCTTTTAGAAGGGTCCTGGGAGACTCTAGAAGGGTCTGGGGGCTTTTAGAAGGGTCCTGGGGTGCTCTAGAAGGGTGTGAGGGCTTTTAGAATGGTCCTGGGGGCATCTAGAAGGCTCTGGGGGCTTTTAGAAGTGTCCTGTGGTCCTCTAGAAGTGTCTGAGGGATTTTAGAAGGGTCCTGGGAGGCTCTGGAATGGTCTGGGTGCTTTTAGAAGGATTCGGGGAGGGTCTAGAAGAGTCTGGGGGCATTAGAAGGGTCCTGTGGGGCTCTAGAAGGGTCTGGGTGCTTTTAGAAGGGTCCTGGGGGGCTCTAGAAGGGTCTGGGTGCTTTCAGAAGGGTCCTGGGGAGCTCTAGAAGGGTCTGGGGTCTTTTAGAAGGGTCCTGGGTGGCGCTAAAAGTGTCTGGGTGCATTTAGAAGGGTCCTGGGGAGCTCTAGAAGGGTCTGGGGGCTTTCAGAAGGGTCCTGGTGGCCTCTAGAAGGGTCTGGATGCTTTTAGAAGAGTCCTGGGGGGCTCTAGATGGGTCTGGGGACATTTAGAATGGTCCTGGGGGGCTCTAGAAGGGCCTGGGTGAGTTTAGATATGTAATGGGGAGCTCTAGAAGGGTCTGGGTGCTTTTAGAAGGGTCCTGGGAGACTCTAGAAGGGTCTGAGTGCTTTTAGAAGGGTCCTTCGGGTCTCTAGAAGGGTCTGGGTTCTTTTAGAATGGTCCTGGGGGGCTCTAGAAGTGTGTGAGGTCTTTTAGAAGGGTCCTGGGGGCATCTCGAACAATCTGATGGCTTTTAGAAGGGTCCTGGGGGCCTCTAGAAGTGTCTGAGGGATTTTAGAAGGGTCCTGGGAGGCTCTAGAAGGGTCTGGTTGCTTTTAGAAGGATTCGGGGAGGGTGTAGAAGGGTCTGGTGGCTTTTAGAAGGGTCCTGTGGGGCTCTAGAAGGGTCTGGGTGCTTTTAGAAGGGTCCTGGGGGCCTCTAGAAGGGTCTGGGGTCTTTTAGAAGGGTCCTGGGGAGCTCTAGAAGGGTCTTGGGGCTTTTAGAAGGGTCCTGAGGGCGCTAGAAGTGTCTGGGTGCTCTTAGAAGGGTCCTGGGTGTCTCTAGAAGGGTCTGGGGGCTTTTAGAAGGGTCCTGGTGGCCTCTAGAAGTGTCTGGATGCTTTATAGAAGGGTCCTAGTGGGCTCTAGAAGGGTCTGGGGGCATTCAGAAGGGTCCTTCGGGCCTCTAGAAGGGTCTGGAGTCTATTAGAAGAGTCCTGGGGGGCTCTAGATGGGTCTGGGGTCATTTAGAAGGGTCCTGGGGGGCTCTAGAAGGGTCTGGGGGCTTTCAGAATTGTCCTGGGGGGCTCTAGAAGGGTCTGGGGGCTTTTAGAAGGGTCCTGAGTCATCTAGAATGGTCTGGGGGCTTTTAGAAAGGTCCTGGGAGGATCCAGATGGGTCTGGGTGGTTTTAGAAGGATCCGGGGATGGTCTAGAAGGGTCTGGGTGCTTTTAGAAGGGTCCTGGGGGGCTCTACAAATGTCTGGAGGATTTTAGAAGGATCCGGGGAGCCTCTAGAAGTGTCTGGCGGCTTTTAGAAGGGTCCTTGGGAGCTCTAGAAGGGTCTGGGTGCTTTCAGAAGGGTCCTGGGGGCCTCTAGAAGGGTCTGGGTGCTTTCAGAAAGGTCCTGGGTGGCTCTAGAAGGGTCTGGGGGCTTTTAGATGGGTCCTGGGGGGCTCTAGAAGGGTCCGGGGGCTTTTAGAAGGGTCCTGGGGGGCTCTAGAAGGGTCTGGGGGCTATTAGAAGGATCCGGGGAGGGTCTAGAAGGCTCTGGGGGCATTTAGAAGGGTCCTTGGTGGCTCTAGAAGGGTCTGGGGACCATTAGAGGAGCCCTGGGGTCCTCTAGAAGGGTCTTGGGGATTTTAGAAGGGTCCTGAGGAGCTCTAGAAGCGTCTGGGGGCTTTTACAAGGGTCCTGGGGGAATCTAGAAGGGTCTGGGGGCTTTTAGAAGGGTCCTGCGTGTCTCTAGAAGGGTCTGGGGGCTTTTAGAAGGGCCCTGGAGGACTCTAGAAGGCTCTGGGGTCTTTGAGAAGGGTCCTAGGGGGCTCTAGAAGGGTCTGGGTGTTTTTAGAAGGGTCCTGGGGTGCTCTAGAAGGGTCTGGGAGCTTTTAGAAGGGCCCTGGAGGACTCTAGAATGCTCTGGGGTATTTGAGAAGGGTCCTAGGGGGCTCTAGAAGGGTCTGGGTGTTTTTAGAAGGGTCCTGGGAGACGCTAGAAGGGTCTGAGGGCTTTTAGAAGGGTCCTGTAGGGTCTCTAGAAGGGTCTGTGGGCTTTTAGAAGGGTCCTGCGAGGCTCTAGAAGGGTCTGGGGGCTTTTAGAAGGGTCCTGGGGGGCTCTAGAAGGGTCTGGGGGCTTTTAGAAGGTTACTGGGGAGCTCTGGAAGGGTCTGGGGGCTTTTAGAAGGGTCCTGGGAGGCGCTAGAAGTGTCTGGAGGCTTTTAGATGGGTCCTGGGGGGTCTAGAAAGGTCTGGGGGCATTCAGAAGGGTCCTGGGTGATTCTAGAAGGGTCTGGAGGCTTTTAGAAGAGTCCTGGGGTGCTCTAGATGGATCTGGGAGCTTATAGAACGATCCGGGGATGGTCTAGAAGGGTCTGGGGGCTTTTAGAAGGGTCCTGGTGGTCTCTAAAAATGTCTGGAGTATTTTAGAAGGATCCGGGGATGGTCTAGAAAGGTCTGGGAGCTTTTAGAAGGGTCCTGGCGGGCTCTACAAATGTCTGGAGGATATTAGAATGATCCGGGGAGGATCTAGAAGGGTCTGGCGGCTTTTAGAAGGGTCCTGGTGGCCTCTAGAATGGTCTGGGTTCTTTTAGAAGGATACGGGGAGGATCTAGAATGGTGTGGGGGCTGTTAGAAGGGTCCTGGGGGGTTCTAGAATGGTCTGGAGGCTTTTAGAATGGTCCTGGGTGGCTCTAGAAGGGTGTGGGGTCTTTTAGAAGGGTCCTGTGGGCATCTAGAAGGCTCTGGGTGCTTTTATAAGGGTCCTGGGGGGCTCTAGAAAGGTCTGAGGGATTTTAGAAGGGTCCTGGGAGGCTCTAGAAGGGTCTGGGTGCTTTTAGAAGGATCCGGGTAGGGTCTAGAAGGGTCTGGGGGCTTTTAGAAGGGTCCTGCGGGGCTCTAGAAGAGTCTGGGGGATTTTAGAAGGGTCTTGGTAGGCTCTAGAAGGGTCTGGGTGCTTTTAGAGTGGACCTGGGATTCTCTAGAAGGGTCTGGGGGCTTTAAGAAGAGTCCTAGGGGGCTCTAGAATGGTCTGGGTACTTTTAGAAGGGTCCTGGGGGGCTCTAGAAGGGTCTGGGGGCTTTTAGAACGGGCCTGGGAGACTCTAGAAGTGTCTGGGGGCATTTAAAAGGGTCCTGCGGGTCTCTAGAAGGGTCTGGGGGCTTTTAGATGGGTCCTGGGGGGCTCTAGAAGGGTCTGGGGTCTTTAGAAGGGTCCTGGGGGGCTCTAAAGTGTGTGAGGGCTTTTAGAAGGGTCCTGGGGTCATCTAGAAAGCTCTGGGGGCTTTTAGAAGGGTCCTGGGGTCCTCTAGAAGTGTCTGCGGCCTTTTAGAAGGGTCCTGGGAGGTTCTAGAATGGTCTGGGCTCTTTTAGAAGGATTCGGGGTGGGTCTAGAATGGTCTGGGGGCTGTTAGAAGTGTCCTGGGGGGCTCTAGAAGGGTCTGGGTGCTTTTAGAAGGGTCCTGGGGGGTCTAGAAGCGTCTGGGGACTTTTAGAAGGGTCCTGGGGAGCGCTAGAAGGGTCTGGGGGCTTTTAGAAGGGTCCTGGGTGGCGCTAGAAGTGTCTGGGTGCATTTAGAAGGGTCCTGGGTTGCTCTAGAAGGGTCTGGGCGCTTTCAGAAGGGTCCTGAGGGCCTCTGGAATGGTCTGGGGTCTTTTAGAAGAGTCCTGGGCTGCTCTAGATGGGTCTGGGGGCATTTAGAATCGTCCTGGGGGGCTCTGGAAGGGTCTGGGGGAGTTTAGAATGGTCCTGGGGAGCTCTAGAAAGGTCTGGGTGCTTTTAGAAGGGTCCTGCGGGTCTCTAGAAGGGTCTGGGGGGCTCTAGAACGGTGTGAGGTCTTTTAGAATTGTCCTGGGGGCATCTTGAAGGCTCTGGGGTATTTTAGAAGGGTCCTGGGGGCCTCTAGAAGTGTCTGAGGGATTTTAAAAGGGTCCTGGGAGGCTCTAGAAGGATCTGGTTACTTTTAGAAGTGTCCGTGGAGGCTCTAGAAGGGTCTGGGGCCTTTTAGAAGGGTCCTGGGGGGCTCTAGAAGGGTCTGGGTGCTATTAGAAGGATCCGGGGAGGGTCTAGAAGACTCTGGGGGCTTTTAGAAGGGTCCTTGGGGGCTCTAGAAGGGTCTGGGGACCATTAGAGGAGCCCTGGCAGCCTCTAGAAGGGTCTGGGGGATTTTAGAAGGGTCCTGGGGAACTCTAGAAGGGTCTGGAGTCTTTTAGAAGGGTCCTGGGGGAATATAGAAGGGTCTGGGGGCTTTTAGAAGGGTCCTGCGGGTCTCTAGAAGGGTCTGGGTGCTTTTAGAAGGGTCCTGGAGGAATCTAGAAGGGTCTGGGGTCTTTGAGAAGGGTCCTAGGGGGCTCTAGAAGGGTCTGGGTGCTTTTAGAATTGTCCTGGGGGGCTCTAGAAGGGTCTGGGGGCTTTTAGAAGGGTCCTGGGAGACTCTGGAAAGGTCTGAGGGCTTCTAGAAGGGTCCTGTAGGGTCTCTAGAAGGGTATGGGTGCTTTTAGAAGGGTCCTGTGGGGCTCTAGAAGGGTCTGGGGGCATTTAGAAAGGTCCTGGGGGGCTCTAGAAGGGTCTGGGTGCTTTTAGAAGGGTCCTGGGAGGATCTAGAAGGGTCTGGTTGCTTTTAGAATGGCCCTGGGAGGCTCTAAAAGGGTCTGGGGGCTTTTTGAAGGGTCCAGGGGGCCTCTAGAAAGGTCTGGATGCTTTTAGAAGGGTCCTGCGTGGCTCTAGAAGGGTCTGGGGTCTATTAGAAGGATCCGGGGAGGGTCTAGAAGGCTCTGGGGCCTTTTAGAAGGGCCTTGGGGGCTCTAGAAGGGTCTGGGGACCATTAGAGAAGCCCTGGTGGCCTCTAGAAGGGTCTAGGGGATTTTAGAAGGGTCCTGGGTAGCACTAGAAGTGTCTGGGGGCTTTGAGAAGGGTCCTGGGAGAATCTAGAAAGGTCTGGGGGCTTTTAGAAGGGTCCTGCGGGTCTCTAGAAGGGTCTGGGGGCTTTTAGAAGGGTCCTGGGGGGATCTAGAATGGTCTGGGTGCTCTTAGAAGGGTCCTGGGGGCCTCTAGAAATGTCTGCGGGATATTAGAAGGGTCCTGGGAGGCTCTAGAAGGGTCTGGGTGTTTTAGAAGGATTCGGGGAGGGTCTAGAAGGGTCTGGGGGCTTTTAGAAGGGTCCTGTGGTGATCTAGAAGCGTCTGGGTTCTTTTAGAAGGGTCCTGGGAGGCTCTAGAAGGGTCTGGGTGCTTTTAGAAGGGTCCTGGGGTTCTTTAGAAGGGTCTGGGGGCTTTTAGAATGGTCCTGCGGGGCTCTAGAATGCTCTGGGGGCTTTTAGAAGAGTCCTGGGTGGCTTTAGAAGAGTGTGAGTGCTTTTAGAAGGGTCCTGGGGGCATCTAGATGGCTCTGGGGACTTTTAGAAGGGTCCTGGGGGCCTCTAGATGGGTCTGAGGATTTTTAGAATGGTCCTGGGAGGCTCTAGAAGTGTCTGGGTGATTTTAGAAGGGCCCTGGGTGGCTCTAGAATGGTCTGGTTGCTTTTAGAAGGGTCCTGGTGGGCTCTAGAAGGGTCTGGGTGCTTTTAGAAATGTCCTGGGTGGCTCTAGAATGGTTTGGGGGCATTTAGAATGGTCCCGGGGGGCTCTAGAAGGGTCTGGGGGCTTTTAGAAGGATCTTGGGGGCCTCTAGAAGGGTCTGGGCGCTTTTAGAAGGGTTCTGGGTGGCTCTAGAATGGTCTGGGGGCTTTTAGAAGCGTCCTGGGGGGCTCTAGAAGGGTGTGGTTGCTTTTAGAAGGGTCCTGGGGGCATCTACAAGGCTCTGGGGGCTTTCAGAAGGGTCCTGGGGGCTTCTAGAAGGGTCTGAAGGATTTTAGAAGGGTCCTGGGAGGCTGTAGAAGGGTCTGGGTGCTTTTAGAATGATCCGGGGAGGGTGTAGAAGGGTCTGGGTTCTTTTAGAATGGTCCTGGGGGGCTCTAGAAGGGTCTGGGTGCTTTCAGAAGGGTCCTGTGTGGCTGTAAAAGGGTCTGGGGGCTTTTAGATGGGTCCTGGGGGGCTCTAGAAGGGTCCGCGGGCTTTTAGAAGGGTCCGTAGAGGCTCTACAAGGGTTCGGAGGTCTTGTAGAAGGGTCCTGAGGGGCTCTAGAAGGGTCTGGGTGCTATTAGAAGGATCCAGGGAGGGTCTAGAAGGCTCTGGGTGCTTTTAGAAGGGCCCTTGGGGGCTCTAGAAGGGTCTGGGGAGCATTAGAGGGGCATTGGGGTCCTCTAGAAGGGTCTGGGGCATTTTAGAAGGGTCCTGGGGAGCTCTAGAATTGTCTGGGGCTTTTAGAATGGTCCTGGGAGGCTCTAGAAGTTTCTGGGGGCTTTTAGAAGGGTCCTGCGTGTCTCTAGAAGGGTCTGAGTGCTTTTAGAAGGATTCGGGGAGGGTCTAGAAGGGTCTGGTGGCTTTTAGAAGGGTCCTGTGGGGCTCTCGAAGGGTCTGGGTGCTTTTAGAATGGTCCTGGGGGGCTCTAGAAGGGTCTGGGGGCTTTTAGAAGGGTCCTGAGGAGCTCTAGATGGGTCTGGGGGCTTTTAGAAGGGTCCTGGGGGGCGCTAGAAATGTCTGGGTGCATTTAGAAGGGTCCTGGGGAGCTCTAGAAGGGTCTGGAGGCTTTTAGAAGGGTCCTGGGGGGTCTAGAAGGGTCTGGGGGAATTCAGAAGGGTCCTGGGGGCCTCTAGAACGGTCTGGAGGGTTTTAGAAGAGTCCTGGTTGGCTCTAGATGGGTCTGGGTGCTTTTAGAACGATCCGGGGTTGGTCTAGAAGGGTCTGGGTACTTTCAGAAGGGTCCTGGGTGCATCTAGAAGGGTCTGGGTGCTTTTAGAAGGGACCTGGGTGGCTCTAGAAGGGTCTGGGTGCTTTTAGAAGGGTTCTGTGGGGATGTAGAAGGGTCTGGGTGCTTTTAGATGGGTCCTGGGGGGCTCTAGAAGGGTCTGGGGACCATTAGAGGGGGCCTGGGGGCCTCTAGAAGGGTCTGGGGGATTTTAGAAGGGTCCTGGGGAGCTCTAGAAGTGTCTGGAGGCTTTTAGAAGGGTCCTGGGGGCCTCTAGAAGGGTGTTAGGGCTTTTAGAAGCGTCCTGGGGGCATCTAGAAGGCTCTGGGGGCTATTAGAAGGGTCCTGGGGGGCTATAGAAGGGTCTGGGGGCTTTTAGAATGGTCTTGGGGGGCTCTAGAGGGGTCTGGGTCTTTTAGAAGGGTCCTGGTGGGCTCTAGAAGGATCTGGGGACAGTTAGGAGGGTAATGAGGGGATGTTGAATGGTCTGAGTGCTTTTAGATGGGTCCAGTAGGGCTAATAAAGGTTCCTAACCCTATCCCTAACCCTTACTCTTACTCTAACCCTAACTCTAACACAAACCCAAACCCTAAACCTAACCCTAACCCTAACCCTAACCCTAACCCTAACCCTAACCCTAACCCTAACCCTAACCCTAACCCTAAACCTAACCCTAACTCTAACCCTAACCCTAACCCTAACCCTAACCCTAACCCTAACCCTAACTCTAACCCTAACCCTAACCCTAACCCTAACCCTAACCCTAAACCTTACCCTAACCCTAACCCTAACCCTAACTCTAACTATAACCCTAACCCTAACCCTAACCCTAACCCTAACTCTAACCCTAACCCTAACCCTAACCCTAAACCTTACCCTAACCCTAAACCTTACCCTAACCCTAACCCTAACCCTAACTCTAACTATAACCCTAACCCTAACCCTAACCCTAACCCTAACCCTAACCCTAACCCTAACCCTAACCCTAACCCTAACTCTAACCCTAACCCTAACCCTAACCCTAAACCTTACCCTAACCCTAACCCTAACCCTAACTCTAACTATAACCCTAACCCTAACCCTAACCCTAACCCTAACTCTAACCCTAACCCTAACCCTAACCCTAAACCTTACCCTAACCCTAACCCTAACCCTAACTCTAACTATAACCCTAACCCTAACCCTAACCCTAACCCTAACCCTAACCCTAACCCTAACCCTAACCCTAACCCTAACCCTAACTCTAACCCTAACCCTAACCCTAACCCTAACCCTAACCCTAACCCTAACACTAACCCTAACCCTAACTCTAACCCTAACCCTAACCCTAACCCTAACCCTAACCCTAACCCTAACCCTAACCCTAACCCTAACCCTAACCCTAACCCTAACCCTGCCTCTAACCCCTAGAAGTATCTGGGGCTTTTAGAAGAGTCCTTGAAGGATCTAGGAGGGTCTAGGGTCTCTAAAAAGGTTCCTAAGGGGCTCTGGAAGGGTTTGGGGTCTTTTAGAAGGGTCCTCGGTGGCTCTAGAAGGGTCTAGGGTATTGTAGAAGGGTCCTAAGGGGGTTTAGTAGGGCCTGGGGGGCTTTATAAGATTTTGGGGGCCTTTATAAGGTTTTGGGGGGCTCTAGAAAGTCCGGGGGCTTTGAGAAGCACACTGGGGGCTCTAAAAGTGTCTGGGTGCTTTTAGAAGGTTCCTGGGGGGCTCTAGAAGGGTCTGGGTGCTTCTAGAGCAAAAATTTTAATTTTGCACATTTGGGGAATTCGCAGGGCTCAGCACACCCGGAGTGCAAAGGATGAGCCTGGCCTGGGAAAAGCACCTGCTTGATCAGGGTGTCTCCCCTGCCAGCTAAGTACAAAGGACCCAGACCATTCTAGAGCCCCCAAGGACCCTTCCAAAAGCCCCCAGACCCTTCTGGAGACGTTCAGGTTCCTTTGAAAAGGCCCCAGACCCTTCTAGAGCCTCCCAAGACCCTTCTAAAAGCCCCCAGACCCTTCTAGACCCTCCCCGGATCCTTCTAAAAGCCCCGAGACCCTTCTAGAGGAACCCAGGACCCTTCTAAAAGCCCCCAGACCCTTCTAGAGCCCCCCAGGACCCTTCTAAAAGCCAGCAGACCCTTCTAGAGGACCCAGGGCCCCTCTTAAGCCACCCCGTCCCTTCTAGAGCCCCCCAGGACCCTTCTAAAAGACCCCAGACCATTCTAGAGCACCCCAGGACACTTCTAAAAGCCCCCAGACCCTTCTAGAGCCACCCAGGACCCTTCTCAAAATTTCCAGACCCTTCTAGAGCCCCCCAGGACCCTTCTAAAAGCCCCCAGACCCTTCTAGAGGCCCCAGGGCCACTCTTAAGCAGCCCCGTCCCTTCTAGAGCTTCCCAGGACCCTTCTAAAAGCCCCCAGACCCTTCTAGAGCACCCCAGGACCGTTCTAAAAGCCCCCAGACCCTTCTAGAGCCCCCCCGGACCCTTGTAAAAGCCCCCAGACACTTCTAGAGGCCCCCAGGACCCTTATAAAAGCACCCAGACCCTTCCAGAGCCTCCCAGGACCCTTCTGAACGCCCCCAGACCCTTCTAGAGGCACCCAGGACCCTTCTAAAAGCCTCTAGACCCTTCTAGAGCCCCCCAGGACCCTTCTAAAAGCACCCAGACCCTTCTAGAGCATCCCAGGACCATTCTAAATGCCCCCAGACCCTTCAAAACCCCCCAGGACACTTTTAAAAGACCCCAGACCCTTCTAGAGCCACCCAGGACGCCTCTAAAAGCCCCCAGACCCTTCTAGAGACACCCAGGACCCATCTAAAAGCCCCCAGACCATTCTAGAGCCCCCCAGGACACATCTAAAAGCCCCCAGACCCTTCTAGAGCCCCCCAGGACCATTCTAAAAGACCCCAGACCCTTCTAGAGGCCCCCAGGACCCTTCTAAAAGTCCCGAGACCCTTCTAGAGGCAACCAGGAGCCTTCTAAAAGCCCCCAGACCCTTCTAGACACTCCCCGGATCCTTCTAAAAGCCCCCATACCCTTCTAGATCCTCCCAGGACCCTTCTAAAAGCCCCCAGACCCTTCTAGAGCCCCCCAGGACCCTTCTAAAAGCCCCCAGACCCTTCTAGAGCCCCCCAGGACCCTTCTAAAAGTCCCCAGACCCTTCTAGATGTACCCAGGGCCCATCTTAAGGCCCCCAGACCATTCTAGAGCACGCCAAGACCCTTCTAAAAGCCCCCAGACCCTTCTAGAGCCCCAAGGACCCTTCTAAAAGGCCGCAGAAACTTCTAGACCCTCTCCGGATAATTCTAAAAGCCCCCAGACACTTCTAGAGATCCCCAGGACCATTCTAAAAGGCCCCAGACCCTTCTATAGCACCCCAGGACCCTTCTAAAAGACCCCAGACCATTCTAGAGCCCCCCAGGGCCCCTCTTAAGGCACCCCGTCCCTTCTAGAGCAGCCCAGGACCCTTCTAAAAGCCCCCAGACCCTTCTAGAGCCCCCCCGGACCCTTCTAAAAGCCCCTAGACCCTTCTAGAGGCACCCAGGACCCTTCTGAAAGCCCCCAGAACCTTCTAGAGCCCCACAGGACCCTTCTAAAAGCACCCAGGCACTTCTACAGACCCCGAGGACCCTATAAAAGCCTACAGACCCTTCTAGAGACCCCCAGGACACTTCTAAAAGCCCCCAGACCCTTCTAGAGCCCCACAGGACCCTTCTAAAAACACCCAGACCCTTCTAGAGCCCCCGAGGACCATTCTAAAAGACCCCAGACCATTCTAGACCCTCCCCGGATCCTTCTAAAAGCCCCCAGACCCTTCTAGAGCACCCCAGGACCTTTCTAAAAGAACCCAGACCCTTCTAGAGCACCCAAGGACCCTTCTAAAAGCCCCCAGACTAATCTAGACCCTCCCCGGATTCTTCTAAAAGCCCGCAGACCCTTCTAGAGCATCCCAGGACCCTTCTAAAAGCCCCCAGACCCTTCTAGAGGACCCCAGGACCATTCTAAAAGCACCCAGACCCTTCTAGAGCCCCCCTGTACCCATCTAAAAGCACCCAGACCCTTCTAGAGTCCCCCAGGACCCTTCTGAAAGCCCCCAGACCATTCTACAGATCCCCAGGACCCTATAAAAGCCCCCAGACTCTTCTAGAGCACCCCAGGACCCTTCTAAAAGCACCCAGACCCTTCTAGAGACCCCCGGACCCTTTTAAAATCCTCCAGACCCTTATAGAGCCCCCCAGGACCCTTCTAAAAGACACCAGGCCCTTTAAGAGGCCCCAGGGCCCCTCTTAAGCCCCCCCGTACCTTCTAGAGCACACTAGGATCCTTCTAAAAGCCCCCAGACCGTTCTAGAGCACCCCAGGACCCTTCTAAAAGCCCCCAGACCCTTCTAGAGCTCCCCCGGACCCTTCTAAAAGCAACTAGACCCTTCTAGAGGCCCCCACGACCCTTCTGAAAGCCCCCAGATCCTTCTAGAGCCCCACAGGACCCTTCTAAAAGCACCCAGACCCTTCTACAGACCCCCAGGACAGTATAAAAGACCCCAGACCCTTCTAGAGACCCCCGGACCCTTTTAAAATCCTCCAGACCCTTATAGAGCCCCCCAGGACCCTTCTAAAAGACACCAGGCCCTTTAAGAGGCCCCAGGGCCCCTCTTAAGCCCCCCCGTACCTTCTAGAGCACACTAGGATCCTTCTAAAAGCCCCCAGACTCTTCTAGAGCACCCCAGGACCCTTCTAAAAGCCCCCAGACCCTTCTAGAGCTCCCCCGGACCCTTCTAAAAGCAACTAGACCCTTCTAGAGGCCCCCACGACCCTTCTGAAAGCCCCCAGATCATTCTAGAGCCCCACAGGACCCTTCTAAAAGCACCCAGACCCTTCTACAGACCCCCAGGACAGTATAAAAGACCCCAGACCCTTCTAGAGCCCCCCAGGACCCTTCTAAAAGCCCCCAGACCCTTCTAGAGCCCCCAGGACGCTTCTAAAAACTTCCAAACCCTTCTAGAGCCCCCCAGGACCCTTCTAAAAGCCCCCAGACCCTTCTAGAGGCCCCAGGGCCCTTCTTAAGCCCCCCCGTCCCTTCTAGAGCACACCAGGACCCGTCTAAAAGCCTCTAGACCCTTCTAGAGCACTCCAGGACCTTTCCAAAAGCACCCAGACCCTTCTAGAGGCTCCCCGGACCCTTATAAAAGCACCCAGACCCTTCCAGAGCCTCCCAGGACCCTTCTAAAAGCCACCAGACCCTTCTAGAGACCCCCAGGACCCTTCTAAAAGCCCCCAGACCCTTCTAGACCCTCCCCGGATCATTCTAAAAGCCCCCAGACCCTTCTAGAGCCCCCTAGGATCCTTCAAAAAGCACCCAGACCCTTCTAGACCGTCCCCGGATAATTCTAAAAGCCCCCAGACCATTCTAGAGCCCCCCAGGATCATTCTAAAAGCCCCCTGACCCTTCTAGAGCCCCCTAGGACCCATCTAAAAGTACCCAGACCCTTCTAGAGACCCCCAGGACCCTTCTAAAAGCCCCCAGACCGTTCTAGACCCCCCCCGGACCCTTCTACAAGCACCCAGACCCTTCTAGAGCCCCCCAGGACACTTCTAATAGCCCCCAGACCCGTCTAGGGGCCACCAGGAGCCTTCTAAAAGTCCCCAGACCCTTCTAGAGCCCCCCCGGACCCTTGTAAAAGCCCCCAGACCCTTCTAGAGGCACCCAGGACCCTTATAAAAGAACCCAGACCCTTCCAGAGTCTCACAGGTCCCTTCTAAACGCCCCCAGACCCTTCTAGAGGCCCCCAGGACCCTTCTAAAAGCTTCTAGACCCTTCTAGAGCACCCCAGGACCCTTCTAAAAGCCCCAAGACCCTTCTAGAGCCTCCCAGGACCATTCTAAAAGCACCCAGACCCTTCTAGAGCCCCCCAGGACCCTTCTAAAAGACCCCAGACCCTTCTAGAGCCGCCTAGGATCCTTCAAAAAGCATAAAGACCCTTCTAGACAGTCCCCGGATCATTCTAAAAGCCCCCAGACCCTTCTAGAGCCCCTCAGGACCCTTCTAAATGCCCCCAGACCCTTCTAGGGCAACCCAGGACCCATCTAAAAGCCCCCAGATCCTTCTAGAGCACCCCAGGACCCTTCTAAAAGCCCCCAGACCCTTCTAGAGCCCCCAGGACCATTCTAAAAGCTCCCAGACCCTTCTAGAGGCCCCCAGGACCGTTCTACAAGCCCCCAGACCCTTCTAGAGCCACCCAGACCCTTCTAAAAGCACCCAGACCTATCTAGAGGCCCCCAGGACCAGTCTAAAAGCCTCTAGACCCTTCTAGAGCCCCCCAGGACCTTTCTAAAATCACCCAGACCCTTCTAGAGGCTCCCCGGACCCTTATAAAAGAACCCCGACCATTCTAGAGCCTCCCAGTACCCTTCTAAAAGCAACCAGACCCTTCTAGAGAACCCCAGGACCCTTCTAAAAGCCCGCAAACCCATCTAGACCCTCCCCGGATCTTTCTAAAAGCCCCCAGACCCTTCTAGAGCCCCCTAGGATCCTTCAAAAAGCACCCAGACCTTTCTAGACCGTCCCCGGATCATTCTAAAAGCCCCCAGACCCTTCTAGAGCCCCCCAGGATCATTCTAAAAGCCCCCAGACCCTTCAAGAGCCCCCTAGGACCCATCTAAAAGCCCCCAGACCCTTCTAGAGGCCCCTAGGACCCTTCTAAAAGCCCCCAGACCCTTCTAGACCCTCCCCGGATCCTTCGAAAAGCCCCCAGACCCTTCTAGAATCCCCCAGGATCATTCTAAAAGCCCCCAGACCCTTCTAGAGGCCCCCAGTACCCTTCTAAATGCCCCCAGACCCTTCAAGAGGCACCCAGGGCCCCTCTTAGGGAACCCCGTCCCTTCTAGAGCACACCAGGACCCTTCTAAAAGTCCCCAGACCCTTCTAGAGCCCCCCCGGACCCTTCTAAAATACCCCAGACCCTTCTAGAGGACCCCAGGACCCTTCTGAAAGCCCCCAGAACCTTCTAGAGCCCTCCAGGACTCTTCTAAAAGCACCCAGACCCTTCTAGAGCATCCGAGGACCCTTCTAAAATTCCCCAGACCCTTCTAGAGCACCCCAGGACACTTCTAAAAGCACCCAGACCCTTCTAGACCCCCCCCGAACCCTTCTAAAAGCCCCCAGACCCTTCTAGAGCCACCCAGGACCCTTCTAAAAGCACGCAGAACGTTCTAGAGCCCCCCAAGACCCTTCTACAAGCGCCAAGACCCTTCTAGAGTATCCCAGGACCCTTCTAAAAGCACCCAGACCCATCTAGAGCCTCCCAGGACCCTTCTGTAAGCCCCCAGACCAATCTAGAGACTCCCAGGACCCTTCGAAAAGCCCCCAGACCCTTCTAGAGCCACCCAGGACCTTTCTAAAAGCCCCCAGACCCTTCTAGAGACTCCCAGGACGCTTCTAAAAGCCCCCAGACCATTCTAGAGCACCCCAGGACCCTTCTAAAAGCCCCCAGACCCTTCTAGAGCCTCCCAGGACCCTTCTAAAAGCCCCCAGACCCTTCTAGAGGACCCCAGGACCCTTCGGAAAGCCAGCAGAACATTCTAGAGTCACCCAGGACCCTTCTAAAGGCACCCAGACCCTTCTAGAGACCCCCAGGACCCTTCTAAAAGCACCCAGACCCTTCTAGAGACCCCCAGGACCCTTCTGAAAGCACCCAGACGCTTCTAGAGCCTCCCAGGACCCTTCTAAAAGTACCCAGACCCTTCTAGAGCCCCCCAGGTCCATTGTAAAGGCCCCCCAGACCTTTCTAGACCCTCCCCGGATCATTCTAAAAGCCCCCAGACCCTTCTAGAGGCCCCCAGGACCCTTCTAAAAGCCCCCAGACCATTCTAGAGCCCCCCAGGACCCTTCTAAAGGCCCCCAGACCCTTCTAGACCCTCCCCGGATCATTCTAAAAGCCCCCAGATTCTTCTAGAGCCTCCCAGGACCCTTCTAATAGCCCCCCGACCTTTCTAGACCCTCCCCGGATCCTTCTAAATGAACCCAGACCCTTCTAGGGCCCCCCAGAATCCCTCTAAAAGCCTCCAGACCCTTGTAGAGCCCCCCAGGACCCGTCTAAAAGCGCCCAGACCCTTCTAGACCCTCCCCTGATCATTCTAAAAGACCCCAGACCCTTCTAAAACCTCCCAGGACTATTCTAAAAGAACCCAGACCATTCTACACCCTCCCCGGATTATTCTAAAAGCCCCCAGACCCTTCTAGAGCCTCCCAAAACCCTTCTAAAAGCCTCCAGACCCTTCTAGAGCCCCCCAGGGACCCTTCTAAAAGACCCCAGACCCTTCTAGAGCCGCCTAGGATCCTTCTAAAATCATAAAGACCCTTCTAGACCGTCCCCGGATCATTCTAAAAGCTCCCAGACCCTTCTAGAGCCCCTCAGGACCCTTCTAAATGCCCCCAGACCCTTCTAGAGAACCCCAGGACCCATCTAAAAGCCCTCAGATCCTTCTAGAGGCCCCCAGGACCCTTCTAAAAGCCCCCAGACCCTTCTAGAGCCCCCCAGGACCATTCTAAAAGACCCCAGACCCTTCTAGAGCCCCCCAGGACCCTACTAAAAGCTCCCAGACCCTTCTAGAGCCCCCCAGGACCCTTCTAAAAGCCCCCAGACCCTTCTAGACCCTCCCCGGATCCTTCTAAAAGCCCCCAGACCCTTCTAGATCCTCCCAGGACCTTTCTAAAAGCCCCCAGACCTTTCTAGAGGCCCCAGGACCCTTCTAAAAACCCCCAGACCCTTCTAGAGCCCCCCAGGACCCTTCTAAAAGCCCCCAGACCCTTCTAGAGCCCCCCAGGACCCTTCTAAAAGCCCCCAGACCCTTCTAGAGCACCCCAGGACCCTTCTAAAAGCCCCCAGACCCTTCTAGCGGCACCCACGACCCTTCTACAAGCCCCCAGACCCTTCTAGAGCCCCCCAGGACCCTTCTAAAAGCACCCAGACCCTTCTAGAGGCCCCCAGGACCCTTCTAATAGCCCCCAGACCCTTCTAGAGCCCCCCAGGACCCATCTAAAAGCCCCCAGACCCTTCTAGAGCCACCCAGGACCCTTCTAAAAGCACCCAGACCCTTCTAGAGGCCCCCAGGACCCGTCTAAAAGCCTCTAGACCCTTCTAGAGCCCCCCAGGACCTTTCTAAAAGCACCCAGACCCTTCTAGAGGCTCCCCGGACCCTTATAATAGCACCCCGACCCTTCTAGAGCCTCCCAGTACACTTCTAAAAGCAACCAGACCCTTCTAGAGAACCCCAGGATCATTCTAAAAGACCCCAGACCCTTCTAGACCCTTCCCGGATCATTCTAAAAGCCCCCAGACCCTTCTAGAGCCCCCCAGGATCATTCTAAAAGCCCCCAGACCCTTCTAGAGGCCCCTAGGACCCTTCTAAAAGCCCCCAGACCCTTCTAGACCCTCCCCGGATCCTTCGAAAAGCCCCCAGACCCTTCTAGAGCCCCCCAGGATCATTCTAAAAGCCCCCAGACCCTTCTAGAGCCCCCCAGTACCCTTCTAAAAGCCCCTAGACCCTTCTAGAGTCCCCCAGGACCCTTCTAAAGGCCCCCAGACCCTTCAAGAGGCACCCAGGGCCCCTCTTAAGGAACCCCGTCCTTCTAGACCACCCCAGGACCTTCTAAAAGTCCCCAGACC
>JAUNZM010002614.1:0-20980 GCA_033459285.1 Clamator glandarius | reverse complement strand
CTGTCCCTGTCCCCCTGTCCCTGTCCCCCTATCCCTGTCCCTGTCCCCCCATCCCTGATCCCTGTCCCCACCATGTCCCCCTGTCCCCCTGTCCCTGTCCCCCTGTCCCTGTCCCCCTATCCCTGTCCCCCTATCCCTGTCCCCCTATCCCTGTCCCCCTGTCCCTGTCCCCCTGTCCCTGTCCCTATCCCTGTCCCTATCCCTGTCCCCCTATCCCTGTCCCCCTATCCCTGTCCCTGTCCCCCTATCCCTGTCCCTGTCCCCCTATCCCTGTCCCCCTATCCCTGTCCCCCTATCCCTGTCCCCCTATCCCTGTCCCCCTATCCCTGTCCCTGTCCCCCTATCCCTGTCCCTGTCCCCCTATCCCTGTCCCCCTATCCCTGTCCCTGTCCCCCTATCCCTATCCCTGTCCCCCTATCCCTGTCCCCCTGTCCCTGTCCCCCTGTCCCTGTCCCTGTCCCTGTCCCCGTCCCCAGGCTGGTGTCCTCTGTCCAGGCCGTCATGGCCTCCACAGCCGGGTACATCATCTCCTCCTCCTGCCACCACGTCATCGACGACCAGTGAGTGACCCCCCCCTGCCCCACGGCTGCCCCCCCCTGCCCCACGGCTGCCCCCCCCTGCCCCACGGCTGCCCCCCTGCCCCCCCCTGCCCCACGGCTGCCCCCCAGCTACCCCCCCCTGCCCCACAGCTACCCCCCAGCTACCCCCCCCTGCCCCACAGCTACCCCACAGCTGCCCCCCAGACCCACAGCTACCCCACAGCTGCCCCCCCCTGCCCCACGGCTGCCCCCCAGCTGCCCCCCAGCTGCCCCCCAGACCCACAGCTGCCCCTCCCTGCCCCACGGCTGCCCCACAGCTGCCCCCCCCTGCCCCACAGCTACCCCACAGCTACCCCCCCCCTGCCCCACGGCTGCCCCACAGCTGCCCCCCAGCTGCCCCCCAGACCCACAGCTGCCCCCCAGCTACCCCCCCCCTGCCCCACAGCTGCCCCAAGGCTGCCCCCCCCGCCCCACAGACCCACAGCTGCCCCCCAGCTACCCCCCCCCTGCCCCACAGCTGCCCCACAGCTGCCCCCCCCTGCCCCACAGCGCCCCACGGCTGCCCCACGGCTGCCCCCCAGCTACCCCCCCCCTGCCCCCCCCTGCCCCACAGCTGCCCCACAGCTACCCCCCCGCCCCACAGCTGCCCCACAGCTGCCCCATAGCTACCCCCCCGCCCCACAGCTGCCCCACAGCTGCCCCATAGCTACCCCCCCGCCCCACAGCTGCCCCACAGCTGCCCCATAGCTACCCCCCCCGCCCCACAGCTGCCCCACGGCTGCCCCATAGCTACCCCCCCCTGCCCCACGGCTACCCCACAGCTGCCCCACAGCTGCCCCACGGCTACCCCACAGCTACACCCCTGCCCCACAGCTGCCCCCCCCTGCCCCACAGCTGCCCCACAGCTGCCCCCCCTGCCCCACAGCTGCCCCACAGCTGCCCCACAGCTACCCCCCCCTGCCCCACAGCTGCCCCCCCTGCCCCACAGCTGCCCCACAGCTACCCCCCCCTGCCCCACAGCTGCCCCCCCTGCCCCACAGCTGCCCCACGGCTGCCCCACAGCTACACCCCAGACCCACGGCTGCCCCCCCCTGCCCCACGGCCGCCCCACGGCTGCCCCACGGCTGCCCCACAGCTACCCCCCCCTGCCCCACAGCCGCCCCACAGCTACCCCCCAAGTGCCCCCCCAGCCCCCCAAGTGCCCCCCCAGCCCGGGTGGGGGAGGGGCAGTGGATTACCAGCTGATCGGATCAACGTGGGGGGGGCAGGGAGGGACCCTGATCCCTGTGTCCCCAACTCGGGGTCCCCTGGAGCTCCTGGGTCCCCATCCTGATGTCCCCAAGGGTCCCCAAGTCACTGGGTCCCCAACTCGGGGTCCCCTGGAGCTCCTGGGTCCCCATCCTGATGTCCCCAAGGGTCCCCAAGTCACTGTGTCCCCAACTCGGGGTCCCCTGGAGCTCCTGGGTCCCCAACCTGATGTCCCCAAGGGTCCCCAAGTCACTGGGTCCCCAACCTGATGTCCCCAAGGGTCCCCAAGCTCCTATGTCCCCAACTCGGGGTCCCCTGGAGCTCCTGGGTCCCCATCCTGATGTCCCCAAGGGTCCCCAAGTCACTGGGTCCCCATCTTGATGTCCCCAAGGGTCCCCAAGTCACTGTGTCCCCAACTCGGGGTCCCCTGGAGCTCCTGGGTCCCCAACCTGATGTCCCCAAGGGTCCCCAAGTCACTGGGTCCCCAACCTGATGTCCCCAAGGGTCCCCAAGTTCCTATGTCCCCAACTCGGGGTCCCCTGGAGCTCCTGGGTCCCCATCCTGATGTCCCCAAGGGTCCCCAAGTCACTGGGTCCCCATCTTGATGTCCCCAAGGGTCCCCAAGTTCCTGTGTCCCCAACTCGGGGTCCCCTGGAGCTCCTGGGTCCCCATCCTGATGTCCCCAAGGGTCCCCAAGTCACTGGGTCCCCAACCTGATGTCCCCAAGGGTCCCCAAGTTCCTATGTCCCCAACTCGGGGTCCCCTGGAGCTCCTGGGTCCCCATCCTGATGTCCCCAAGGGTCCCCTCGTTCCTGTGTCCCCAGCTCGGGGTCCCCTTGGAGCTGCCGCCTCGGGGTGTCTCCAGGAGGTCCCCCCGTTGTCCCCAGGCACTGGCTGGCTCGCTCGTACCCCGAATTCGCCGTCCCCTACTTCGTCTACGACGTCTACGCCATGTTCCTCTGTCACCGGCACCGGGGACGCCTCAAGGGACACGAGGAGGCGTCTCCCCCCTCGCTGCGGGCGGCCGCCGCCTCCTACCTCCGCAAGGACCTCCTGATGGTGCTTCACCACGCGGCCATGGTCCTCGTCTGCTTCCCCGTGGCCACCGTGAGTCCGCGGGGACCTCCTGGGGACCTTGGGGACACCTCGGGGACACCTCGGGGACAAGAGAAAAGGGGTTGGGGACCTCGATTGAGCTGTAGGAAGCGGGATGGACGTGGTGCTGGGGACCCACCAGGAGCCCCTGGAGCTCCTCGGTTTCCCCTGTGAGTCCTCGGGGACCTCGGGGACCTCCTGGGGACCTTGGGGACACCTCTTGGGGACCTCGGGGACACCTCGGGGACAAGAGAAAAGGGGTTGGGGACCTCGATTGGGCTGTAGGAGGAGGGATGGACGTGGTTCTGGGGACCCACCAGGAGCCCCTGGAGCTCCTCGGCTTCCTCCATGAGTCCTTGGGGACCTCCTGGGGACCTTGGGGACCTCCTGGGGACCTTGGGGACACCTCGGGGACTTCGGGGACACCTCGGGGACAAGACAAAGGGGTTGGGGACCTCGATTGACCTGTAGGAGGAGGGATGGACGTGGTTGTGGGGACCCACCAGGAGCCCCTGGAGCTCCTCAGCTTCCCCCGTGAGTCCTTGGGGACCTCCTGGGGACCTCGGGGACACCTCGGGGACAAGAGAAAAGGGGTTGGGGACCTCGATTGAGCTGTAGGAGGAGGGATGGACGTGGTGCTGGGGACCCACCAGGAGCCCCTGGAGCTCCTCGGCTTCCCCGGTGAGTCCTCGGGGACCTCGGGAACCTCAGGGACCTCCTGGGGACCTTGGGGACACCTCGGGGACCTCGGGGACACCTCGGGGACAAGAGAAAAGGGGTTGGGGACCTCGATTGAGCTGTAGGAAGCGGGATGGACGTGGTGCTGGGGACCCACCAGGAGCCCCTGGAGCTCCTCGGCTTCCCCTGTGAGTCCTTGGGGACCTCCTGGGGACCTTGGGGACCTCCTGGGGACCTTGGGGACACCTCGGGGACAAGAGAAAAGGGGTTGGGGACCTCGATTGAGCTGTAGGAGGCGGGATGGACGTGGTTGTGGGGACCCACCAGGAGCCCCTGGAGCTCCTCGGCTTCCCCTCTAAGTACTCAGGGGCCTCGGGGACCTCCTGGGGACCTTGGGGACACCTCGGGGACAAGAGAAAAGGGGTTGGGGATCTCGATTGAGCTGTAGGAGGCGGGATGGACGTGGTTCTGGGGACCCACCAGGAGCCCCTGGAGCTCCTCAGCTTCCCCCGTGAGTCCTTGGGGACCTCCTGGGGACCTTGGGGACCTCCTGGGGACCTTGGGGACACCTCGGGGACCTCGGGGACACCTCGGGGACAAGAGAAAAGGGGTTGGGGACCTCGATTGAGCTGTAGGAAGCGGGATGGACGTGGTTCTGGGGACCCACCAGGAGCCCCTGGAGCTCCTCGGCTCCTTCGTGGAACCCTTGGGATCCTCTGGGTCCCCCCGGGGACCCTTCTGGGTGTCCTGACGTGTGTTGTCCCCCCCCCCCCCCTCTTCGTGTCCCCCTCGTGTCCCCCCAGCTGTGGCGCCAGGACAAGGGCGACTTCTTCTTGGGGTGCCTCCTGATGGCCGAGCTCAGCACCCCCTTCGTCTGCCTCGGCAAGGTCCTCATCCTGGTGAGACGGGACCTCCAGGTCCTCCCGGGGACCCTTGGGGTGGGATTGGGGGGGTCCCCTGGAGGCCAACGGGGCCACCGGGAGAAGATCTGAGGTCCTGGAGACCCCCTAGAGACGTTGGATCCCCATCGATCCCTGTTTTCTCCAAGATCTGAGGCCCCGGAGACCCCCTAGAGACGTTGGGTCCCCATCGATCCCCGTTTTCTCCAAGATCTGAGGCCCTGGAGACCCCCTAGAGACGTTGGGTCCCCATCGATCCCCATTTTCTCCAAGATCTGAGGCCCTGGAGACCCCCTAGAGACGTTGGGTCCCCATCGATCCCCGTTTTCTCCAAGATCTGAGGCCCTGGAGACCCCCTAGAGACGTTGGGTCCCCATCGATCCCCGTTTTCTCCAAGATCTGAGGCCCCGGAGACCCCCTAGAGACGTTGGGTCCCCATCGATCCCTGTTTTCTCCAAGATCTGAGGTCCTGGAGACCCCCTAGAGACGTTGGGTCCCCATCGATCCCCGTTTTCTCCAAGATCTGAGGCCCCGGAGACCCCCTAGAGACGTTGGATCCCCATCGATCCCTGTTTTCTCCAAGATCTGAGGCCCCGGAGACCCCCTAGAGACGTTGGGTCCCCATCGATCCCCGTTTTCTCCAAGATCTGAGGCCCTGGAGACCCCATAGAGACGTTGGGTCCCCATCGATCCCTGTTTTCTCCAAGATCTGAGGTCCTGGAGACCCCCTAGAGACGTTGGGTCCCCATCGATCCCCGTTTTCTCCAAGATCTGAGGCCCTGGAGACCCCCTAGAGACGTTGGGTCCCCATCGATCCCCGTTTTCTCCAAGATCTGAGGCCCTGGAGACCCCCTAGAGACGTTGGGTCCCCATCGATCCCCATTTTCTCCAAGATCTGAGGCCCTGGAGACCCCTTAGAGACGTTGGGTCCCCATCGATCCCCGTTTTCTCCAAGATCTGAGGTCCTGGAGACCCCCTAGAGACGTTGGGTCCCCATCGATCCCCGTTTTCTCCAAGATCTGAGGCCCCGGAGACTCCCTAGAGACGTTGGGTCCCCATCGATCCCCATTTTCTCCAAGATCTGAGGCCCTGGAGACCCCCTAGAGACGTTGGGTCCCCATCGATCCCCGTTTTCTCCAAGATCTGAGGCCCCGGAGACCCCCTAGAGACGTTGGGTCCCCATCGATCCCCGTTTTCTCCAAGATCTGAGGCCCTGGAGACCCCCTAGAGACGTTGGGTCCCCATCGATCCCCGTTTTCTCCAAGATCTGAGGCCCTGGAGACCCCCTAGAGACGTTGGGTCCCCATCGATCCCCGTTTTCTCCAAGATCTGAGGCCCCGGAGACCCCCTAGAGACGTTGGGTCCCCATCGATCCCCGTTTTCTCCAAGATCTGAGGCCCCGGAGACCCCCTAGAGACGTTGGGTCCCCATCGATCCCCGTTTTCTCCAAGATCTGAGGCCCTGGAGACCCCCTAGAGACGTTGGGTCCCCATCGATCCCCGTTTCCTCCAAGATCTGAGGCCCTGGAGACCCCCTAGAGACGTTGGGTCCCCATCGATCCCCGTTTTCTCCAAGATCTGAGGCCCTGGAGACCCCCTAGAGACGTTGGGTCCCCATCGATCCCCGTTTCCTCCAAGATCTGAGGCCCTGGAGACCCCCTAGAGACGTTGGGTCCCCATCGATCCCCGTTTTCTCCAAGATCTGAGGCCCTGGAGACCCCCTAGAGACGTTGGGTCCCCATCGATCCCCGTTTTCTCCAAGATCTGAGGCCCTGGAGACTCCCTAGAGACGTTGGGTCCCCATCGATCCCCGTTTTCTCCAAGATCTGAGGCCCCGGAGACCCCCTAGAGACGTTGGGTCCCCATCGATCCCCGTTTTCTCCAAGATCTGAGGCCCTGGAGACCCCCAAGAGACGTTGGGTCCCCATCGATCCCCGTTTTCTCCAAGATCTGAGGCCCTGGAGACCCCCTAGAGACGTTGGGTCCCCATCGATCCCCGTTTTCTCCAAGATCTGAGGCCCTGGAGACCCCCTAGAGACGTTGGGTCCCCATCGATCCCCGTTTTCTCCAAGATCTGAGGCCCTGGAGACCCCCTAGAGACGTTGGGTCCCCATCGATCCCCGTTTTCTCCAAGATCTGAGGCCCTGGAGACCCCCTAGAGACGTTGGGTCCCCATCGATCCCCGTTTTCTCCAAGATCTGAGGCCCTGGAGACCCCCTAGAGACGTTGGGTCCCCATCGATCCCCGTTTTCTCCAAGATCTGAGGCCCTGGAGACCCCCTAGAGACGTTGGGTCCCCATCGATCCCCGTTTTCTCCAAGATCTGAGGCCCTGGAGACCCCCTAGAGACGTTGGGTCCCCATCGATCCCCGTTTTCTCCAAGATCTGAGGCCCTGGAGACTCCCTAGAGACGTTGGGTCCCCATCGATCCCCGTTTTCTCCAAGATCTGAGGCCCTGGAGACTCCCTAGAGACGTTGGGTCCCCATCGATCCCCGTTTTCTCCAAGATCTGAGGCCCTGGAGACCCCTTAGAGACGTTGGGTCCCCATCGATCCCCGTTTTCTCCAAGATCTGAGGTCCTGGAGACCCCCTAGAGACGTTGGGTCCCCATCGATCCCCGTTTTCTCCAAGATCTGAGGCCCTGGAGACCCCCTAGAGACGTTGGGTCCCCATCGATCCCCGTTTTCTCCAAGATCTGAGGCCCCGGAGACCCCCTAGATACGTTGGGTCCCCATCGATCCCCGTTTTCTCCAAGATCTGAGGCCCTGGAGACCCCCTAGAGACGTTGGGTCCCCATCGATCCCCATCATCTCCTCTCCACGAGAACATCTGACGTCTCCATGGGTTCCTCACCCCCTGGAGACCCCACGGAGACGTCGAGGTCCCTCGTCCCCCCTCTTCCGGGTCCTCCTGGAGAACCTCCGCTCTGACCCACCTCCCTTTTTTTCCCCTCCTCCCGCAGTTCCAGCTGCAGCACACGGCTCTCTACAAGCTGAACGCGGTGGCCCTGCTGGTCACCTTCTTCCTCTGCCGGGTCCTCCTCTTCCCCTACCTCTACGGGGCCTACGGGTCCCATCGGGGATTGTCCCTCCTGGAGGTCCCCGGGGCCCTCCCGCCCCTCTACAACGCGGCCGCCGCTCTCCTCCTGGCCCCCCAACTCTACTGGTTCCTCCTCATCTGCCGCGGCTCCTGGCGCCTCTTCCGAGCCCCTCGGCGACCGCCCTGAGAAGACGCAGAGACCGACCCCACCGGCGCCTGGACATCCCGGGGAGGGGGGCTGGGGGGGCACCTGGAGGGCCTTGGGGGCATCTGGAGGTCCTTGGGGGGCAAATGGAGGTCCTTGGGGGTCAACTTGGGGGTCCTGGAGTCTCTAGGGGGCACCATGAGGTCCTTGGGGGGCACCTGGAGGGCCTTGGGGGCACCTGGAGGTCCTTGAGGGTCAACTTGAGGTTCTTAGGAGTCAACTTGGGGGTCCTGGGGTCTCTAGGGGGCACCTTAAGGACCTTGGGGGCACCTGGAGGGCCTTGGGGTTCAACTTGGGGGTCCTGGAGTCTCTAGGGGGCACCTTGAGGGCCTTGGGGGCACCTGGAGGGCCTTGGGGGGCACCTTGAGGGCCTTGGGGGCACCTGGAGGGCCTTGGGGGTCAACTTGGGGTTCCTGGAGTCTCTAGGGGGCACCTTGAGGGCCTTGGGGGTCACCTAGAGGGCCTTGGGGGCATCCGGAGGGCCTTGTGGGGGCACCTGGAGGGCCTTGGGGGCACCTGGAGGTCCTTGAGGGTCAACTTGAGGTTCTTAGGAGTCAATTTGGGGGTCCTGGGGTCTCTAGGGGGCACCTTGAGGGCCTTGGGGGCACCTGGAGGGCCTTGGGGGGCACCTTGAGGGCCTTGGGGGCACCTGGAGGGCCTTGGGGGTCAACTTGGGGTTCCTGGAGTCTCTAGGGGGCACCTTGAGGGCCTTGGGGGTCACCTAGAGGGCCTTGGGGGCATCCGGAGGGCCTTGTGGGGGCACCTGGAGGGCCTTGTGGGGGCACCTGGAGGTCCTTGAGGGTCAACTTGAGGTTCTTAGGAGTCAATTTGGGGGTCCTGGGGTCTCTAGGGGGCACCTTGAGGGCCTTGGGGGCACCTGGAGGGCCTTGGGGGACACCTGGAGGGCCTTGGGGGGTCACCTGGAGGGCCTTGGGGGCACCTGGAGGTCCTTGGGGGTCAACTTGGGGGTCCTGGAGTCTCTAGGGGGCACCTTGAGGGCCTTGGGGGGCACCAGGAGGGCCTTGGGGGCACCTGGAGGGCCTTGGGGGGGCACCTGGAGGGCCTTGGGGAGCACCTGGAGGGCCTTGGTGGCATCTGGAGGTCCTTGGGGGGCACCTGGAGGTCCTTGGGGGTCAACTTGGGGGTCCTGGAGTCTCTAGGGGGCACCTGGAGGGCCTTGGGGGGCACCTGGAGGGCCTTGGGGGACACCTGGAGGGCCTTAGGGGCATCTGGAGGTCCTTGAGGGTCACCTTGAGGGTCCTGGAGTCTCTAGGGTGCACCTGGAGGGCCTTGGGGGGCACCTGGAGGGCCTTAGGGGCATCTGGAAGTCCTTGAGGGTCACCTTGAGGTTCTTAGGAGTCAACTTGGGGGTCCTGGGGTCTCTATGGGGCACCTGGAGGGCCTTGGGGGTCACCTGGAGGGCCTTGGGGGGGCACCTGGAGGGCCTTGGGGGCACCTTGAGGTCCTTGGGGGTCAACTTGGGGGTCCTGGAGTCTCTAGGGGGCACCTGGAGGGCCTTGGGGGGCACCTGGAGGTTCTTAGGAGTCAACTTGGGGGTCCTGGGGTCTCTAAGGGGGCACCTTGAGGTCCTTGGGGGCACCTGCAGGGCCTTGGGGGGCACCTGGATGTTCTTAGGAGTCAACTTGGGGGTCCTGGGGTCTCTAGGAGCACCTTGAGGTCCTTGGGGGGCACCTGGAGGGCCTTGGGGGCACCTGGAGGTCCTTGGAGGTCAACTTGGGGGTCCTGGAGTCTCTAGGGGGCACCTTGAGGGCCTTAGGGGTCAACTTGGGGGTCCTGGAGTCTCTAGGGGGCACCTGGAGGTCCTTGGGGGGCACCTGGAGGGCCTTGGGGGACACCTGGAGGGCCTTAGGGGCATCTGGAGGTCCTTGAGGGTCACCTTGAGGGTCCTGGAGTCTCTAGGGGGCACCTTGAGGGCCTTGGGGGTCACCTGGAGGGCCTTGGGGGTCACCTGGAGGGCCTTGGGGGCGCACCTGGCGGTCCTTGGGGGACACCTGGAGGGCCTTGGGGGGGCACCTGGAGGGTCACCTTGAGGTTCTTAGGAGTCAACTTGGGGGTCCTGGGGTCTCTAAGGGGGCACTTTGAGGTCCTTGGGGGCATCTGGAGGGCCTTGGGGGGCACCTGGATGTTCTTAGGAGTCAACTTGGGGGTCCTGGGGTCTCTAGGGGCACCTTGAGGTCCTTGGGGGGCACCTGGAGGGCCTTGGGGGCACCTGGAGGTCCTTGGGGGTCAACTTGGGGGTCCTGGAGTCTCTAGGGGGCACCTTGAGGGCCTTGGGGGCACCTGGAGGGCCTTGGGGGGCACCTGGAGGGCCTTGGGGGCACCTGGAGGTCCTTGGGGGACACCTGGAGGGCCTTGGGGGGTCACCTGGAGGGCCTTGGGGGCACCTGGAGGTCCTTGGGGGTCACCTGAAGGGCCTTAGGGGGCACCTGGAGGGCCTTGGGGGTCACCTGGAGGGCCTCAGGGGGGCACCTGGAGGGCCTTGGGGGCACCTGGAGGGCCTTGGGGGTCAACTTGGGGGTCCTGGAGTCTCTAGGGGGCACCTTGAGGGCCTTGGGGGTCACCTGGCGGTCCTTGGGGGGCACCTGGAGGGCCTTGGGGGCATCTGGAGGTCCTTGAGGGGGCACCTGGAGGTTCTTAGGAGTCAACTTGGGGGTCCTGGGGTCTCTAAGGGGGCACCTTGAGGTCCTTGGGGGCACCTGCAGGGCCTTGGGGGGCACCTGGATGTTCTTAGGAGTCAACTTGGGGGTCCTGGGGTCTCTAGGGGCACCTTGAGGGCCTTGGGGGGCACCTGGAGGGCCTTGGGGGACACCTGGAGGGCCTTGGAGGTCAACTTGGGGGTCCTGGAGTCTCTAGGGGGCACCTTGAGGGCCTTAGGAGTCAACTTGGGGGTCCTGGAGTCTCTAGGGGGCACCTGGAGGTCCTTGGGGGGCACCTGGAGGGCCTTGGGGGGCACTTGGAGGGCCTTAGGGGCATCTGGAGGGCCTTGAGGGTCACCTTGAGGTTCTTAGGGGTCAACTTGGGGGTCCTGGGGTCTCTAGGGGGCACCTGGAGGTCCTTGGGGGGCATCTGGAGGTCCTTGAGGGGCACCTTGAGGTCCTTGTGGGTCATCGGGGGGGACCTGGGGTCTCTAGGGGTCACCTGGAGGTCCTTGAGGGTCACCTTGAGGCCTTGGGGGTCACCTTGAGGTCCTTAGGGGTCAACTTGGAGGTCCTTAGGGGTCAGTTTGAGGTCTCTAGGGGTCAACTCGGGGGTCCTGGGGTCTCTAGGGGGCACCTTGAGGTCTTTGGGGTCACCTGGGGGTCCATGGGGTCACCTTGAGGTCTTTGGGGTCACCTGGGGGTCTGTGGGGTCACCTTGAGGTCCTTGGGGGTCACCTTGGGGTCTTTGGGGTCACCTTGGGGTCCTTGGGGGTCACCTGGAGGTTCTTAGGGGTCACCTGGAGGTCCTGGGGGGACACCTGGAGGTCTTTGGGGTCACCTTGAGGTCCTTGGGGGTCACCTTGAGGTCTTTGGGGTCACCTGGGGGTCTTTGGGGTCACCTTGGGGTCCTTGGGGGTCACCTGGAGGTTCTTAGGGGTCACCTTGAGGTCCTGGGGGGACACCTGGAGGTCTTTGGGGTCACCTTGAGGTCTTTGGGGGTCACCTGGAGGTTCTTAGGGGTCACCTTGGGGTCTTTGGGGTCACCTTGAGGTCCTTGGGGGTCACCTTGAGGTCTTTGGGGGACACCTGGAGGTCTTTGGGGTCACCTTGAGGTCCTTGGGGGTCACCTTGAGGTCTTTGGGGGACACCTGGAGGTCTTTGGGGTCACCTTGAGGTCCTTGGGGGTCACCTGGGGGTGTTAGGGGTCACCTTGGGGTCCTTAGGGGTCACCTGGGGGTCCTTGGGGTCACCTTGAGGTCATCATGGGGGTCCCCAGGTGTCCCGTCCCCCCCCCCCCCCCCCCCACCTGGTCGCGGCGCCTGCATTAAAACAGCCTCTGGGGTCATTGACTGTCGCCCAGTGCCTCCCAGTATGGACTGGGACCCTCCCAGTATGGACTGGAGCCCCCCCAGTATGGACTGGGACCCTCCCAGTATGGATTGGAGCCCTCCCAGTACGGACTGGAGCCCTCCCAGTATGGACTGGGACCCTCCCAGTATGGATTGGAGCCCCCCCAGTATGGACTGGGATCCTCCCAGTATGGATTGGAGCCCTCCCAGTATGGACTGGGATCCTCCCAGTATGGATTGGAGCCCCCCCAGTATGGACTGGGAGCCTCCCAGTATGGATTGGAGCCCTCCCAGTATGGACTGGGACCCTCCCAGTATGGATTGGAGCCCCCCCAGTATGGACTGGGATCCTCCCAGTATGGATTGGAGCCCTCCCAGTATGGACTGGGATCCTCCCAGTATGGATTGGAGCCCCCCCAGTATGGACTGGGAGCCTCCCAGTAGGGATTGGACCCTCCCAGTATGGACTGGGACTCTCCCAGTATGGATTGGAGCCACCCCAGTATGGACTGGGACCCTCCCAGTATGGATTGGAGCCCCCCCAGTATGGACTGGGACCCTCCCAGTATGGATTGGAGCCTCCCAGTAGGGATTGGAGCCCTCCCAGTATGGACTGGGAGCCTCCCAGTAGGGATTGGACCCTCCCAGTATGGACTGGGGCCCTCCCAGTATGGACTGGGAGCCTCCCAGTAGGGATTGGACCCTCCCAGTATGGACTGGGGCCCTCCCAGTATGGATTGGAGCCCTCCCAGTATGGACTAGGACCCTCGCAGTATGGACTAGGACCCTCCCAGTATGGATTGGAGCCCCCCCAGTATGGACTGGGACCACTGGGACCCTCCCAGTATGGACTGGGAGCCTCCCAGTATGGATTGGAGCCCTCCCAGTATGGACTGGGAGCCTCCCAGTATGGACTGGAGACTCCCAGTATGGATTGGAGCCCTCCCAGTATGGACTGGGAGCCTCCCAGTATGGACTGGAGACTCCCAGTATGGATTGGAGCCCCCCCAGTATGGACTGGGAGCCTCCCAGTATGGATTGGAGCCCTCCCAGTATGGACTGGGACCCTCCCAGTATGGATTGGAGACTCCCAGTATGGATTGGAGCCCCCCTAGTATGGACTGGGACCCTCCCAGTATGGACTGGAGACTCCCAGTATGGATTGGAGCCCTCCCAGTATGGACTGGGAGCCTCCCAGTATGGATTGGAGACTCCCAGTATGGATTGGAGCCCCCCTAGTATGGACTGGGATCCTCCCAGTATGGATTGGAGCCCTCCCAGTATGGACTGGGACCACTGGGGCCCTCCCAGTATGGACTGGGAGCCTCCCAGTATGGATTGGAGCCCCCCCAGTATGGACTGGGACCCTCCCAGTATGGACTGGAGCCCTCCCAGTATGGACTGGGATCCTCCCAGTATGGATTGGAGCCCTCCCAGTATGGACTGGGACCCTCCCAGTATGGATTGGAGCCCCCCCAGTATGGACTGGGACCCTCCCAGTATGGATTGGAGCCCCCCCAGTATGGACTGGGAGCCTCCCAGTATGGATTGGAGCCCTCCCAGTATGGACTGGGAGCCTCCCAGTATGGATTGGAGCCCTCCCAGTATGGATTGGAGCCCACCCCAGTATGGACTGGGACCCTCCCAGTATGGACTGGGACAACGTGGGCCCTTACTGGTCCCAGTGCCTTAACTGGAGCTGTTACTGGTGCCCTTACTGGTCCCAGTACCTTAACTGGTGCTGTTACTGGTGCCCTTACTGGTCCCAGTGCCTTAACTGGAGCTGTTACTGGTGCCCTTACTGGTCCCAGTGCCGTAACTGGTGCTGTTACTGGTGCCCTTACTGGTCCCAGTGGCTTAACTGGTGCTGTTACTGGTGCCCTTACTGGTCCCAGTGCCTTAACTGGAGCTGTTACTGGTGCCCTTACTGGTCCCAGTGCCGTAACTGGTGCTGTTACTGGTGCCCTTACTGGTCCCAGTACCTTAACTGGTGCTGTTACTGGTGCCCTTACTGGTCCCAGTGCCTTAACTGGAGCTGTTACTGGTGCCCTTACTGGTCCCAGTGCCTTAACTGGTGCTGTTACTGGTGCCCTTACTGGTCCCAGTGCCGTAACTGGTGCTGTTACTGGTGCCCTTACTGGTCCCAGTGCCGTAACTGGTGCCCTTACTGGTGCCCTTACTGGTCCCAGTACCTTAACTGGTGCCCTTACTGGTCCCAGTGCCATAACTGGGTGGGTTTGGAGGCATCAGCCCAGGGGTTTGCTGGGCGGAGGGGCTGGAAACCAGTAGAAACCAGTAGGAACCAGTAGGAACCAGGAGAAACCAGTAGGAACCAGGAGAAACCAGTAGGAACCAGTAGGAACCAGGAGAAACCAGTAGGAACCAGAAGAAATGGTGGGTACAGACCAGTATGGTTCCAGTATAACCCAGTATGGCATCTGTATAAAGCGTTGTGACCCCAGTATAAACCAGTATGAACCAGTATCAACCAGTATGAACCAGAATCAACCAGTACGAACCAGAATCAACCAGTATGAACCAGTATAAACTGGGACGAGGCAAGAGAAACCAGTGAGTGTAAGGGGCCGCGGTTCCAGTATAGCCCAGTACGAAGGAGAGTGGCCCCAGTATAAACCAGTAGGAACCAGTAGAAACCACAGAGACCCCAAAATGGGCGGTTTGACCCCAAAAATGGGGAGTTTGACCCCAAAATGAGGAGTTTGACCCCAAAAATGAGGAGTTTGACCCCAAAAATGTGGAATTTGACCCTAAAAATGGGGGGTTTGACCCCCAAAATGGGGAATTTGACCTCAAAAATGTGGAATTTGACCCTAAAAATGGGGAATTTGACCGCAAAATGGGGAGTTTGACCCCCAAAATGGGGGGGTTGACCTCAAAAATGGGGAATTTGACCCCAAAATGGGGAGTTTGACCCCCAAAATGTGGAATTTGACCCCAAAAATGGGGAATTTGACCTCAAAATGGGGAATTTGACCTCAAAAATAGGGAATTTGACCCTAAAAATGGGGAGTTTGACCCCCAAAATGGGGAGTTTGACCCCCAAAATGGGGGGGTTGACCTCAAAAATGGGGAATTTGACCACAAAAATGGGGAATTTGACTCCAAAATGGGGAGTTTGACCCTAAAAATGGGGAATTTGACTCCAAAATGGGGAGTTTGACCCTAAAAATGGGGAATTTGACTCCAAAATGGGGAGTTTGACCCCCAAATTGGGGATTTTGACCTCAAAAATGGGGAATTTGACCCCAAAATGTGGGGTTTGACCCTAAAAATGGGGAGTTTGACCCCCTAAATGGGGGGTTTGACCTAAAAATTGGGGAATTTGACCCCCTAAATGGGGGGTTTGACCTAAAAAATGGGGAATT
This sequence comes from Clamator glandarius, assembly GCA_033459285.1. Classification (NCBI taxonomy): domain Eukaryota; kingdom Metazoa; phylum Chordata; class Aves; order Cuculiformes; family Cuculidae; genus Clamator; species Clamator glandarius. The sequence continues at coordinate 5,884 of JAUNZM010002614.1, read as the reverse complement.
TGACCCCAAAAATGGGGAATTTGACTCCAAAATGGGGAGTTTCACCCAGAAATGGGGAATTTGACCTCAAAATGGGGAGTTTGACCCTAAAAATGGAGAATTTGACCCCAAAACGGGGAGTTTGACCCCCAAAATGGGGAGTTTGACCTAAAAAATGGGGAATTTGACCCCAAAAATGGGGAGTTTGACCTCAAAATGAGGGATTTGACCCCCAAAATGTGGAATTTGACCCGAAAATGAGGATTTTGAGCCTCATAATGAGTTGGAGGCTCTGGGAGGACCGCGCCACCAGCGAGAAGCCACCCGCCTTCCTAGAGCGGCGTCGGAGGTATCATAGAGCCGCCCTCCCGCCATGCTCCGGGAGGACCGCGCTACCAGCGAGAAGCCACCCGCCTTCCTAGAGCGGCGTCGGAGGTATCATAGAGCCGCCCTCCCGCCATGCTCCGGGAGGACCGCGCTACCAGCGAGAAGCCACCCGCCTTCCTAGAGCGGCGTCGGAGGTATCATAGAGCCGCCCTCCCGCCATGCTCCGGGAGGACCGCGCTACCAGCGAGAAGCCTCCCTCCTTCCTAGAGCGTCGCCGCGGAGCAGCGAGTGCCGGGGCAGAGCGCGGCCTCCTTCTTCCGGCCGGGCTCCCCCGATGGCGGAGCCGCTGGGTTGGTGCGTTCAGGCGGTGCAGGCGGCGGACGAGCCCGCTCTGTCCCGGGCTCTTCTGGCCCTTCGGAGCCGCCACACTCGGCGGGCGGGCGGGGCCGCTCGGTTCCGGGAACGGGGAGGTTTGGCCCCGCTCCTCGAGCTGCTGGGCCCGCAGCGCCCGCGAAGGATCCTCGACTTGGCCCTCAGCGTCCTCGGCAACTGCTGCACCGAGAGGGGATCCCGCAAAAGCGTCCGGAGCCTCGGGGGCGTCCAGAGGCTCGGTACGGGGGGGTTAGAGTGGGGTAAGGGGGGGATAGACCGGCTCGGAGGGGGGTTAGGGGGGCGCGGGGGGCGAGATATGGGAGCCCCGGGGGTGGGGAAGGGGGGTCTGAGTCCCGGTTTTGGGGGTCTGATTCCCCATTTGAGGGTCTGAGTCCCGGTTTTGGGGGTCTGATTCCCCATTTGAGGGTCTGAGTCCCGGTTTTGGGGGTCTGATTCCCCATTTGAGGGTCTTATTCTCGGTTTTGGGGGTCTTATTCCCCATTTGAGGGTCTTATTCCCGGTTTTGGGGGTCTGATTCCCCATTTGAGGGTCTTATTCTCGGTTTTGGGGGTCTGATTCCCCATTTGAGGGTCTTATTCTCGGTTTTGGGGGTCTGATTCCCCATTTGAGGGTCTTATTCTCGGTTTTGGGGGTCTGATTCCCCATTTGAGGGTCTGAGTCCCGGTTTTGGGGGTCTGATTCCCCATTTGAGGGTCTTATTCTCGGTTTTGGGGGTCTGATTCCCCATTTGAGGGTCTTATTCTCGGTTTTGGGGGTCTAATTCCCCATTTGAGGGTCTAATTCCCCATATTTAGGTTCTTATTCCCGGTTTTGGGGGTCTAATTCACCATTTGAGGGGTCTTATTCTCGGTTTTGGGGTCTGATTCCCCATTTGAGGGTCTTATTCTCGGTTTTGGGGGTCTAATTCCCCATTTGAGGGTCTTGGTGCTGGTTTGGGGGTCTAATTCCCCATTTTTAGGTTCTGAGTGCCGGTTTTGGGGGTCTAATTCCCCATTTTTAGGTTCTTATTCCCAGTTTTGGGGGTCTAATTCCCCATTTGAGGGTCTTGGTGCTGGTTTGGGGGTCTAATTCCCCATTTTTAGGTTCTCAGACCCGGTTTTGGGGGTCTCAGTCCCAGTCTTGGGGGTCTAATTCCCCATTTTTAGGTTCTTATTCCCAGTTTGGGGGGGTCTAATTCCCCATTTGAGGGTCTTAGTGCCGGTTTTGGGGGTCCGATTCCCCATTTTTAGGTTCTTATTCCTGGTTTGAGGGGTCTAATTCCCCATTTGAGGGTCTTAGTGCCGGTTTTGGGGGTCTAATTCCCCATTTTTAGGTTCTTATTCCTGGTTTGGGGGGTCTAATTCCCCATTTGAGGGTCTTAGTGCTGGTTTTGGGGGTCTGATTCCCAATTTTTAGGTTCTGAGTCCCGGTTTTGGGGGTCTAATTCCTCATGTGAGGGTCTTATTATAGGTTTGGGGGTCTAATTCCCCATTTTGGGGGTCTCTGTGCTCGTTTCGGGGTCTAATTCCCCATTTTGGGGGTCTCTGCGCTCGTTTCGGGGTCTAATTCCCCATTTTGGGGGTCTCTGTGCTCGTTTCGGTGTCTAATTCCCCGTTTTGGGGGTCTCTGCGCTCGTTTCGGTGTCTAATTCCCCATTTTGGGGGTCTCTCTGCTCGTTTCAGTGTCTAATTCCCCATTTTGGGGGTCTCTGTGCTCGTTTCGGTGTCTAATTCCCCGTTTTGGGGGTCTCTGTGCTCGTTTCGGGGTCTAATTCCCCATTTTGGGGGTCTCTGCGCTCGTTTCGGGGTCTAATTCCCCATTTTGGGGGTCTCTGTGCTCGTTTCGGTGTCTAATTCCCCGTTTTGGGGGTCTCTGCGCTCGTTTCGGTGTCTAATTCCCCATTTTGGGGGTCTCTGCGCTCGTTTCGGGGTCTAATTCCCCATTTTGGGGGTCTCTGCGCTCGTTTCGGGCTCTAATTCCCCATTTTGGGGGTCTCTGCGCTCGTTTCGGTGTCTAATTCCCCATTTTGGGGGTCTCTGTGCTCGTTTCGGGCTCTAATTCCCCATTTTGGAGGTCTCTGCGCTCGTTTCGGGCTCTAATTCCCCATTTTGGGGGTCTCTGTGCTCGTTTCGGGCTCTAATTCCCCATTTTGGGGGTCTCTGCGCTCGTTTCGGTGTTTAATTCCCCATTTTGGGGGTCTCTGTGCTCGTTTCGGGCTCTAATTCCCCATTTTGGGGGTCTCTGCGCTCGTTTCGGGGTCTAATTCCCCATTTTGGGGGTCTCTGCGCTCGTTTCGGTGTCTAATTCCCCATTTTGGGGGTCTCTGTGCTCGTTTCGGTGTCTAATTCCCCGTTTTGGGGGTCTCTGTGCTCGTTTCGGGGTCTAATTCCCCGTTTTGGGGGTCTCTGCGCTCGTTTCGGTGTCTAATTCCCCATTTTGGGGGTCTCTGTGCTCGTTTCGGTGTCTAATTCCCCGTTTTGGGGGTCTCTGTGCTCGTTTCGGGGTCTAATTCCCCATTTTGGGGGTCTCTGCGCTCGTTTCGGTGTCTAATTCCCCGTTTTGGGGTCTCTGTGCTCGTTTCGGTGTCTAATTCCCCATTTTGGGGGTCTCTGTGCTCGTTTCGGTGTCTAATTCCCCATTTTGGGGGTCTCTGTGCTCGTTTCGGGCTCTAATTCCCCGTTTTGGGGGTCTCTGCGCTCGTTTCGGGGTCTAATTCCCCATTTTGGGGGTCTCTGCGCTCGTTTCGGTGTCTAATTCCCCATTTTGGGGGTCTCTGTGCTCGTTTCGGGGTCTAATTCCCCATTTTGGGGGTCTCTGTGCTCGTTTCGGGGTCTAATTCCCCATTTTGGGGGTCTCTGTGCTCGTTTCGGGCTCTAATTCCCCATTTTGGGGGTCTCTGCGCTCGTTTCGGTGTCTAATTCCCCATTTTGGGGGTCTCTGCGCTCGTTTCGGGCTCTAATTCCCCATTTTGGGGGTCTCTGTGCTCGTTTCGGTGTCTAATTCCCCATTTTGGGGGTCTCTGTGCTCGTTTCGGGCTCTAATTCCCCATTTTGGGGTCTCTGCGCTCGTTTCGGTGTTTAATTCCCCATTTTGGGGGTCTCTGTGCTCGTTTCGGGCTCTAATTCCCCATTTTGGGGGTCTCTGCGCTCGTTTCGGGCTCTAATTCCCCATTTTGGGGGTCTCTGTGCTCGTTTCGGGGTCTAATTCCCCATTTTGGGGGTCTCTGTGCTCGTTTCGGGGTCTAATTCCCCATTTTGGGGGTCTCTGCGCTCGTTTCGGGGTCTAATTCCCCATTTTGGGGGTCTCTGCGCTCGTTTCGGGGTCTAATTCCCCATTTTGGGGGTCTCTGCGCTCGTTTCGGTGTCTAATTCCCCATTTTGGGGGTCTCTGTGCTCGTTTCGGGGTCTAATTCCCCATTTTGGGGGTCTCTGTGCTCGTTTCGGTGTCTAATTCCCCATTTTGGGGGTCTCTGCGCTCGTTTCGGGGTCTAATTCCCGATTTTGGGGGTCTCTGCGCTCGTTTCGGGCTCTAATTCCCCATTTTGGGGGTCTCTGCGCTCGTTTCGGGCTCTAATTCCCCATTTTGGGGGTCTCTGCGCTCGTTTCGGGCTCTAATTCCCCATTTTGGGGGTCTCTGTGCTCGTTTCGGGCTCTAATTCCCCATTTTGGGGGTCTCTGTGCTCGTTTCGGTGTCTAATTCCCCGTTTTGGGGGTCTCTGTGCTCGTTTCGGTGTCTAATTCCCCGTTTTGGGGGTCTCTGCGCTCGTTTCGGTGTCTAATTCCCCATTTTGGGGGTCTCTCTGCTCGTTTCAGTGTCTAATTCCCCATTTTGGGGGTCTCTGTGCTCGTTTCGGTGTCTAATTCCCCGTTTTGGGGGTCTCTGTGCTCGTTTCGGTGTCTAATTCCCCGTTTTGGGGGTCTCTGCGCTCGTTTCGGGGTCTAATTCCCCATTTTGGGGGTCTCTGCGCTCGTTTCGGGGTCTAATTCCCCATTTTGGGGGTCTCTGCGCTCGTTTCGGGCTCTAATTCCCCATTTTGGGGGTCTCTGCGCTCGTTTCGGGGTCTAATTCCCCATTTTGGGGGTCTCTGCGCTCGTTTCGGGCTCTAATTCCCCGTTTTGGGGGTCTCTGTGCTCGTTTCGGTGTCTAATTCCCCATTTTGGGGGTCTCTGCGCTCGTTTCGGGGTCTAATTCCCCATTTTGGGGGTCTCTGTGCTCGTTTTGGGGTCTAATTCCCCATTTTGGGGGTCTCTGTGCTCGTTTCGGGGTCTAATTCCCCATTTTGGGGGTCTCTGCGCTCGTTTCGGGCTCTAATTCCCCATTTTGGGGGTCTCTGCGCTCGTTTCGGGGTCTAATTCCCCATTTTGGGGGTCTCTGCGCTCGTTTCGGGCTCTAATTCCCCGTTTTGGGGGTCTCTGTGCTCGTTTCGGTGTCTAATTCCCCATTTTGGGGGTCTCTGCGCTCGTTTCGGGGTCTAATTCCCCGTTTTGGGGGTCTCTGTGCTCGTTTCGGGGTCTAGTTCCCCATTTTGGGGGTCTCTGCGCTCGTTTCGGGGTCTAATTCCCCGTTTTGGGGGTCTCTGCGCTCGTTTCGGGGTCTAATTCCCCATTTTGGGGGTCTCTGCGCTCGTTTCGGTGTCTAATTCCCCATTTTGGGGGTCTCTGCGCTCGTTTCGGTGTCTAATTCCCCATTTTGGGGGTCTCTGCGCTCGTTTCGGGGTCTAATTCCCCATTTTGGGGGTCTCTGTGCTCGTTTCGGGCTCTAATTCCCCATTTTGGGGGTCTCTGCGCTCGTTTCGGTGTCTAATTCCCCATTTTGGGGGTCTCTGTGCTCGTTTCGGTGTCTAATTCCCCATTTTGGGGGTCTCTGCGCTCGTTTCGGGCTCTAATTCCCCATTTTGGGGGTCTCTGCGCTCGTTTCGTGGTCTAATTCCCCATTTTGGGGGTCTCTGTGCTCGTTTCAGTGTCTAATTCCCCATTTTGGGGGTCTCTGTGCTCGTTTCGGTGTCTAATTCCCCATTTTGGGGGTCTCTGCGCTCGTTTCGGGGTCTAATTCCCCATTTTGGGGGTCTCTGCGCTCGTTTCGGGCTCTAATTCCCCATTTTGGGGGTCTCTGCGCTCGTTTCGTGGTCTAATTCCCCATTTTGGGGGTCTCTGTGCTCGTTTCGGGCTCTAATTCCCCATTTTGGGGGTCTCTGCGCTCGTTTCGT
>JAUNZM010002613.1:0-20714 GCA_033459285.1 Clamator glandarius | reverse complement strand
ATTCTAGAGCACGCCAAGACCCTTCTAAAAGCCCCCAGACCCTTCTAGAGCCCCCCAGGACCCTTCTAAAAGGCCGCAGAAACTTCTAGATCCTCTCCGGATAATTCTAAAAGCACCCAGACACTTCTAGAGATCCCCAGGACCATTCTAAAAGGCCCCAGACCCTTCTATAGCACCCCAGGACCCTTCTAAAAGACCCCAGACCATTCTAGAGCCCCCCAGGGCCCCTCTTAAGGCACCCCGTACCTTCTAGAGCAGCCCAGGAGCCTTCTAAAAGTCCCCAGACCCTTCCAGATCACCCCAGAACCCATCTAAAAGCCCCCAGACCCTTCCAGAGCCCCCCCGGACCCTTCTAAAAGCCCCTAGACCCTTCTAGAGGCCCCCAGGACCCTTCTGAAAGCCCCCAGAACCTTCTAGAGCCCCACAGGACACTTCTAAAAGCACCCAGACACTTCTACAGACCCCGAGGACCCTATAAAAGCCTACAGACCCTTCTAGAGACCCCCAGGACACTTCTAAAAGCCCCCAGACCCTTCTAGAGCCCCACAGGACCCTTCTAAAAGCACCCAGACCATTCTAGAGCCCTCCAGGACCATTCTAAAAGCCCCCAGACCATTCTAGACCCTCCCCGGATCATTCTAAAAGCCCCCAGACCCTTTTAGAGCACCCCAGGACCTTTCTAAAAGAACCCAGACCCTTCTAGAGCACCCAAGGACCCTTCTAAAAGCCCCCAGACTAATCTAGACCCTCCCCGGATTCTTCTAAAACCCCCAGACCCTTCTAGAGCATCCCAGGACCCTTCTAAAAGCCCCCAGACCCTTCTAGAGAGCCCCAGGACCATTCTAAAAGCACCCAGACCCTTCTAGAGCCCCCCTGTACCCTTCTAAAAGCACCCAGACCCTTCTAGAGTCCCCCAGGACCCTTCTGAAAGCCCCCAGACCCTTCTACAGACCCCCAGGACCCTTCTAAAAGCCCCCAGAGTCTTCTAGAGCACCCCAGGACCCTTCTAAAAGCCCCCAGACCCTTCTAGAGCCCCCCCGGACCCTTTTAAAATCCTCTAGACCCTTATAGAGCCCCCCAGGACCCTTCTAAAAGACACCAGACCATTTTAGAGGCCCCAGGGCCCCTCTTAAGCCCCCCCGTACCTTCTAGAGCACACTAGGACCCTTCTAAAAGACCCCAGACCCTTCTAGAGCACCCCAGGACCCTTCTAAAAGCCCCCAGACCCTTCTAGAGCTCCCCCGGACCCTTCTAAAAGCCCCTAGACCCTTCTAGAGGCCCCCACGACCCTTCTGAAAGCCCCCAGATCATTCTAGAGCCCCACAGGACCCTTCTAAAAGCACCCAGACCCTTCTACAGACCCCCAGGACAGTATAAAAGACCCCAGACCCTTCTAGAGCCCCTCAGGACCCTTCTAAAAGCCCCCAGACCCTTCTAGAGCCCCCAGGACGCTTCTAAAAACTTCCAAACCCTTCTAGAGCCACCCAGGACCCGTCTAAAAGCCCCCAGACCCTTCTAGAGGCGCCAGGGCCCTTCTTAAGCCCCCCCGTCCCTTCTAGAGCACACCAGGACCCGTCTAAAAGCCTCTAGACCCTTCTAGAGCACTCCAGGACCTTTCCAAAAGCACCCAGACCCTTCTAGAGGCTCCCCGGACCCTTATAAAAGCACCCAGACCCTTCCAGAGCCTCCCAGGACCCTTCTAAAAGCCACCAGACCCTTCTAGAGAACCCCAGGACCCTTCTAAAAGCACCTAGACCCTTCTAGACCCTCCCCGGATCCTTCTAAAAGCCCCCAGACCCTTCTAGAGCCCCCTAGGATCCTTCAAAAACCACCCAGACCCTTCTAGACCGTCCCCGGATCATTCTAAAAGCCCCCAGACCCTTCTAGAGCCCAACAGGATCATTCTAAAAGCCCCCTGACCCATCTAGAGCCCCCTAGGACCCATCTAAAAGCACCCAGACCATTCTAGAGACCCCCAGGACCCTTCTAAAAGCCCCCAGACCGTTCTAGACCCCACCAGGACCCTTCTACAAGCACCCAGACCCTTCTAGAGCCCCCCAGGACCATTCTAATAGCCCCCAGACCAGTCTAGGGGCCACCAGGACCCTTGTAAAAGCCCCCAGACCCTTCTAGAGGCCCCCAGGACCCTTATAAAAGCACCCAGACCCTTCCAGAGCCTCACAGGTCCCTTCCAAACGCCCCCAGACCATTCTAGAGGCCCACAGGACCCTTCTAAAAGCCTCTAGACCCTTCTAGAGCCCCCCAGGACCCTTCTAAAAGCCCCCAGACCCTTCTAGATCCTCCCAGGACCATTCTAAAAGCCCCCAGACCCTTCTAGAGCCCCCCAGGACCCTTCTAAAAGACCCCAGACCCTTCTAGAGCAGCCTAGGAATCTTCAAAAAGCATAAAGACCCTTCTAGACCGTCCCCGGATCATTCTAAAAGCCCCCAGACCCTTCTAGAGCCCCTCAGGACCCTTCTAAATGCCCCCAGACCCTTCTAGAGCACCCCAGGACCCATCTAAAAGCCCCCAGATCCGTCTAGAGCACCCCAGGACCCTTCTAAAAGCCCCCAGACCCTTCTAGAGCCCCCCAGTACCATTCTAAAAGCTCCCAGACCCTTCTAGAGGCCCCCAGGACCCTTCTAAAAGACCCAGACCCTTCTAGAGCCCCCCAGGACCCTTCTACAAGCCCCCAGACCCTTCTAGAGGCCCCCAGGACCCTTCTAAAAGCACCCAGACCCTTCTAGAGGCCCCCAGGACCCGTCTAAAAGCCTCTAGACCCTTCTAGAGCCCCCCAGGACCTTTCTAAAATCACCCAGACCCTTCTAGAGGCTCCCCGGACCCTTCTAAAAGCCCCCAGACCCTTCTAGAGCCTCCCAGTACCCTTCTAAAAGCAACCAGACCCTTCTAGAGAACCCCAGGACCCTTCTAAAAGCCCCCAGACCCTTCTAGACCTACCCGGTTCCTTCTAAAAGCCACCAGACCCTTCTAGACCCCCCTAGGATCCTTCAAAAAACAACCAAACCTTTCTAGACCGTCCCCGGATCATTCTAAAAGCCCCCAGACCCTTCTAGAGCCCCCCAGGATCATTCTAAAAGCCCCCAGACCCTTCTAGAGCCCCCTAGGACCTATCTAAAAGCCCCCAGACCCTTCTAGAGGCCCCTAGGACCCTTCTAAAAGCCCCCAGACCCTTCAAGAGGTACCCAGGGCCCCTCTTAAGGAACCCCGTCCCTTCTAGAGCACCCCAGGACCCTTCTAAAAGTCCCCAGACCCTTCTAGAGCCCCCCCGGACCCTTCTAAAAGACCCCAGACCATTCTAGATGACCCCAGGACCCTTCTGAAAGCCAGCAGAACATTCTAGAGTCACCCAGGACCCTTCTAAAGGCACCCAGACCCTTCTAGAGCCCCCCAAGACCCTTCTAAAAGCTCCCAGACCCTTCTAGAGACACCCAGGACCCTTCTGAAAGCCCCCAGAACCTTCTAGAGCCCTCCAGGACCCTTCTAAAAGCACCCAGACCCTTCTAGAGCATCCGAGGACCCTTCTAAAATTCCCCAGACCCTTCTAGAGCACCCCAGGACACTTCTAAAAGCACCCAGACCCTTCTAGAGCCCCCCCGAACCCTTCTACAAGCCCCCAGACCCTTCTAGAGCCACCCAGGACCCTTCTAAAAGCACCCAGAACCTTCTAGAGCCCCCCAGGACCCTTCTACAAGCCCCAAGACCCTTCTAGAGCATCCCAGGACCCTTCTAAAAGCACCCAGACCCATCTAGAGCCTCCCAGGACCCTTCTATAAGCCCCCAGACCCTTCTAGAGACTCCCAGGACCCTTCGAAAAGTCCCCAGACCCTTCTAGAGCCACCCAGGACCTTTCTAAAAGCCCCCAGACCCTTCTAGAGCCTCCCAGGACCCTTCTAAAAGCCCCCAGACCATTCTAGAGCACTCCAGGACCCTTCTAAAGCCCCCAGACCCTTCTAGAGCCACCCAGGACCCTTCTAAAAGCCCCCAGACCCTTCTAGAGTACCCCAGGACCCTTCTGAAAGCCAGCAGAACATTCTAGAGTCACCCAGGACCCTTCTAAAAGCACCCAGACCCTTCTAGAGCCCCCCAGGACCCTTCAAAAACCCCCCAGACCCTTCTAGAGACCCCCAGGACCCTTCTGAAAGCCCCCAGAACCTTCTAGAGCCCTCCAGGACCCTTCTAAAAGCACCCAGACCCTTCTAGAGAATCCGAGGACCCTTCTAAAATTCCCCAGACCCTTCTAGAGCCCCCCCGGACCCTTCTAAAAGCCCCCAGACCCTTCTAGAGCCCCCCAGGACCTTTCTAAAATCACCCAGACCCTTCTAGAGGCTACCCGGACCCTTATAATAGAACCCAGACCCTTCTAGAGCCTCCCAGGACCCTTCAAAAAGCAACCAGACCCTTCTAGAGAACCCGATGACCCTTCTAAAAGCCCCCAGACCCTTCTAGACCCTCCCCGGATCCTTCTAAAAGCCCCCAGACCCTTCTAGAGCCCCCTAGGATCCTTCAAAAAGCACCCAGACCTTTCTAGACCGTCCCCGGATCATTCTAAAAGCCCCCAGACCCTTCTAGAGCCCCCCAGGATCATTCTAAAAGCCCCCAGACCCTTCTAGAGCCCCCTAGGACCCATCTAAAAGCCCCCACACCCTTCTAGAGGCCCCTAGGACCCTTCTAAAAGCCCCCAGACCCTTCTTGACCCTCCCCGGATCCTTCGAAAAGCCCCCAGACCCTTCTAGAGCCCCCCAGGATCATTCTAAAAGCCCCCAGACCCTTCTAGAGACCCCCAGTACCCTTCTAAAAGCCCCTAGACCCTTCTAGAGCCCCCCAGGACCCTTCTAAATGCCCCCAGACCCTTCTAGAGGCACCCAGGGCCCCTCTTAAGGAACCCCGTCCCTTTTAGAGCACCCCAGTACCCTTCTAAAAGTCCCCAGACCCTTCTAGAGCCCCCCCGGACCATTCTAAAAGACCCCAGACCCTTCTAGATGACCCCAGGACCCTTCTGAAAGCCAGAAGAACATTCTAGAGTCACCCAGGACCCTTCTAAAGGCACCCAGACCCTTCTAGAGCCCCCCAGGACCCTTCTAAAAGCGCCCAGACCCTTCTAGAGACCCCCAGGACCCTTCTGAAAGCACCCAGATCCTTCTAGAGCCCTCCAGGACCCTTCTAAAAGCACCCAGACCCTTCTAGAGCATCCGAGGACCCTTCTAAAATTCCCCAGACCCTTCTAGAGCACCCCAGGAAACTTCTAAAAGCACCCAGACCCTTCTAGAGCCCCCCCGAACCCTTCTAAAAGCCCCCAGACCCTTCTAGAGCCACCCAGGACCCTTCTAAAAGCCCCCAGAACCTTCTAGAGCCCCCCAGGACACTTCTACAAGCCCCAAGACCCTTCTAGAGCATCCCAGGACCCTTCTAAAAGCACCCAGACCCATCTAGAGCCTCCCAGGACCCTTCTATAAGCCCCCAGACCCTTCTAGAGACTCCCAGGACCCTTCGAAAAGTCCCCAGACCCTTCTAGAGCCACCCAGGACCTTTCTAAAAGCCCCCAGACCCTTCTAGAGCCTCCCAGGACCCTTCTAAAAGCCCCCAGACCATTCTAGAGCACCCCAGGACCCTTCTAAAAGCCCCCAGACCCTTCTAGAGCCACCCAGGACCCTTCTAAAAGCCCCCAGACCCTTCTAGAGGACCCCAGGACCCTTCTGAAAGCCAGCAGAACATTCTAGAGTCACCCAGGACCCTTCTAAAGGCACCCAGACCCTTCTAGAGCCCCCCAGGACCCTTCTAAAAGCGCCCAGACCCTTCTAGACCCTCCCCTGATCATTCTAAAAGACCCCAGACCCTTCTAAAACCTCCCAGGACTATTCTAAAAGAACTCAGACCTTTCTAGACCCTCCCCGGATTATTCTAAAAGCCCCCAGACCCTTCTAGAGCCCCCCAAGACCCTTCTAAAAGCCTCCAGAACCGTCTAGAGCCCCCCAGGACCCTTCTAAAGAACCCAGACCCTTCTTGACCCTCCCCGGATCCTTCGAAAAGCCCCAAGACCCTTCTAGAGCCCCCCCGGATCATTCTAAAAGCCCCCAGACCCTTCTAGAGCCCCTCAGGACCCTTCTAAATGCCCCCAGATCCTTCTAGAGAAACCCAGGACCCATCTAAAAGCCCCCAGATCCTTCTAGAGGCCCCCAGGACCCTTCTAAAAGCCCCCAGACCCTTCTAGAGCCCCCCAGGACCATTCTAAAAGACCCCAGACCCTTCTAGAGCCCCCCAGGACCCTACTAAAACCTCCCAGACCCTTCTAGAGCCCCCCAGGACCCATCTAAAAGCCCCCAGACCCTTCTAGACCCTCCCCGGATCCTTCTAAAAGCCCCCAGACCCTTCTAGAGAATCCGAGGACCCTTCTAAAATTCCCCAGACCCTTCTAGAGCCCCGCCGGACCCTTCTAAAAGCCCCCAGACCATTCTAGATCCACCCAGGACCCTTCTAAAAGCCCCCAGACCATTCTAGAGCCCCCCAGGACCCTTCTGAAAGCCCCCAGAACATTCTAGAGCCCCTCAGGACCCTTCTAAAAGCCCCCAGACCCTTCTAGAGACCCCCAGGACCCTTCTGAAAGCCCCCAGAACATTCTAGAGCCCCCCAGGACCCTTCTAAAAGCCCCCAGACCCTTCTAGAGCATCCGAGGACCCTTCTAAAAGCACCCAGACCATTCTAGAGCATCCCAGGACCCTTCTAAAAGCACCCAGACCCTTCTAGAGGCCCCTAGGACCCTTCTAAAAGCCCCCAGACCCTTCTAGAGGCCCCCAGGACCCTTCTAAAAGCCCCCAGACCCTTCTAGAGCCCCCCAGGACCCTTCTTAAGGCCCCCAGACCCTTCTAGACCCTCCCCGGATCATTCTAAAAGCCCCCAGATTCTTCTAGAGCCTCCCAGGACCCTTCTAATAGCCCCCCGACCTTTCTAGACCCTCCCCGGATCCTTCTAAATGAACCCAGACCCTTCTAGGGCCCCCCAGAACCCCTCTAAAAGCCTCCAGACCATTGTAGAGCCCCCCAGGACCCGTCTAAAAGCGCCCAGACCCTTCTAGACCCTCCCCTGATCATTCTAAAAGACCCCAGACCCTTCTAAAACCTCCCAGGACTATTCTAAAAGAACCCAGACCATTCTAGACCCTCCCCGGATTATTCTAAAAGCCCCCAGACCCTTCTAGATGCCCCCAAGACCCTTCTAAAAGCCTCCAGACCCTTCTAGAGCCCCCCAGGACCCATCTAAAAGACCCCAGACCCTTCTAGAGCCGCCTAGGATCTTTCAAAAAGCATAAAGACCCTTCTAGACCGTCCCCGGATCATTCTAAAAGCCCCCAGACCCTTCTAGAGCCCCTCAGGACCCTTCTAAATGCCCCAGACCCTTCTAGAGAACCCCAGGACCCATCTAAAAGCCCCCAGATCCTTCTAGAGGATCCCCGGACCCTTCTAAAAGCCCCCAGACCCTTCTAGAGCCCCCCAGGACCATTCTAAAAGACCCCAGACCCTTCTAGAGCCCCCCAGGACCCTACTAAAAGCTCCCAGACCTTTCTAGAGCCCCTCAGGACCCTTCTAAAAGCCCCCAGACCCTTCTAGACCCTCCCCGGATCCTTCTAAAAGCCCCCAGACCCTTCTAGATCCTCCCAGGACCTTTCTAAAAGCCCCCAGACCTTTCTAGAGGCCCCAGGACCCTTCTAAAAGCTCCCAGACCCTTCTAGAGCCCCCCAGGACCCTTCTAAAAGCCCCCAGACCCTTCTAGAGCACCCCAGGACCCTTCTAAATGCCCCCAGACCCTTCTTGAGCCCCCCAGGACCCTTCTAAAAGCCCCCAGACCCTTCTAGCGGCACCCACGACCCTTCTACAAGCACCCAGACCCTTCTAGAACCCCCCAGGACCCTTCTAAAAGCACCCAGACCCTTCTAGAGGCCCCCAGGACCCTTCTAAAAGCCCCCAGACCCTTCTAGAGCCTCCCAGGACCCTTCTACAAGCACCCAGACCCTTCTAGAGCCCCCCAGGACCCTTCTAAAAGCACCCAGACCCTTCTAGAGGCCCCCAGGACCCGTCTAAAAGCCTCTAGACCCTTCTAGAGCCCCCCCGGACCTTTCTAAAATCACCCAGACCCTTCTAGAGGCTCCCCGGACCCTTATAAAAGCACCCCGACCCTTCTAGAGCCTCCCAGTACCCTTCTAAAAGCAACCAGACCCTTCTAGAGAACCCCAGGACCCTTCTAAAAGCCCCCAGACCCTTCTAGACCCTCCCCGGATCCTTCGAAAAGACCCCAGACCCTTCTAGAGCCCCCCAGGATCATTCTAAAAGCCCCCAGACCCTTCTAGATCCCCCCAGTACCCTTCTAAAAGCCCCTAGACCCTTCTAGAGCCAGGCAGGACCCTTCTAAATGCCCCCAGACCCTTCAAGAAGCACCCAGGGCCCCTCTTAAGGAACCCCGTCCCTTCTAGAGCACCCCAGGACCCTTCTAAAAGTCCCCAGACCCTTCTAGAGACGCCCAGGACCCTTCTGAAAGCCCCCAGAACCTTCTAGAGCCCTCCAGGACCCTTCTAAAAGCCCCCAGACCCTTCTAGAGCATCCGAGGACCCTTCTAAAATTCCCCCAGACCCTTCTAGAGCCCCCCCGGACCCTTCTAAAAGCCCCCAGACCCTTCTAGAGCCCCCCAGGACCTTTCTAAAATCACCAAGACCCGTCTAGAGGCTCCCTGGACTCTTATAAAAGAACCCAGACCCTTCTAGAGCCTCCCAGTACCCTTCTAAAAGCAACCAGACCCTTCTAGAGAACCCCAGGACCCTTCTAAAAGCCCCCAGACCCTTCTAGACCCTCCCCGGATCATTCTAAAAGCCCCCAGACCCTTCTAGAGCCCCCTAGGACCCATCTAAAAGCCACCAGACCCTTCTAGAGGCCCCTAGGACCCTTCTAAAAGCCCCCAGACCCTTCTAGAGACCCCCAGGACCCTTCTGAAAGCCCACAGAACATTCTATATCCCCCCAGGACCCCTCTAAAAGCCCCCAGACCCTTCTAGAGCATCCGAGGACCCTTCTAAAAGCACCCAGACCATTCTAGAGCATCCCAGGACCCTTCTAAAAGCACCCAGACCCTTCTAGAGGCCCCTAGGACCCTTCTAAAAGCCCCCAGAACCCTCTAGAGCCACCCAGGACTCTTCTAATAGCACCCAGACCCTTCTAGAGCCTCCCAGGACCCTTTTAAAAGTACCCAGACCCTTCTAGAGCCCCCCAGGACAATTCTAAAGGCCCCCAGACCTTTCTAGACCCTCCCCGGATCATTCTAAATGCCCCCAGACCCTTCTAGATGACCCCAGGACCCTTCTAAAAGCCCCCAGACCCTTCTAGAGCCCCCAGGACCCATCTAAAAGCCCCCAGACCCTTCTAGACCCTCCCCGGATCATTCTAAAAGTCCCCAGATTCTTCTAGAGCCTCCCAGGACCCTTCTAATAGCCCCCCGACCTTTCTAGACCCTCCCCGGATCCTTCTAAATAAACCCAGACCCTTCTAGGGCCCCCCAGAACCCCTCAAAAAGCATCCAGACCCTTGTAGAGCCCCCCCAGGACCCGTCTAAAAGCGCCCAGACCCTTCTAGACCCTCCCCTGATCATTCTAAAAGACCCCAGACCCTTCTAAATCCTCCCAGGACTATTCTAAAAGAACCCAGACCATTCTAGACCCTCCCCGGATTATTCTAAAAGCCCCCAGACCCTTCTAGAGCCCCCGAAGACCCTTCTAAAAGCCTCCAGACCCTTCTAGAGCCCCCCAGGACCCTTCTAAAAGACCCCAGACCCTTCTAGAGCCGCCTAGGATCCTTCTAAAAGCATAAAGACCCTTCTAGACCGTCCCCGGATCACTCTAAAAGCCCCAGACCTTTCTAGAGCCCCTCAGGACCCATCTAAATGCACCCAGACCCTTCTAGAGAAACCCAGGACCCATCTAAAAGTCCCCAGATCCTTCTAGAGGCCCCCAGGACCCTTCTAAAAGCCCCCAGACCCTTCTAGAGCCCCCCAGGACCATTCTAAAAGACCCCATACCCTTCTAGAGCCCCCCAGGACCCTACTAAAACCTCCCAGACCCTTCTAGAGCCCCCCAGGACCCTTCAAAAAGCCCCCAGACCCTTCTAGACCCTCCCCGGATCCTTCTAAAAGCCCCCAGACCCTTCTATATCCTCCCAGGACCTTTCTAAAAGCCCCCAGACCTTTCTAGAGGCCCCAGGACCCTTCTAAAAGCCCCCAGACCCTTCTAGAGCCCCCCAGGACCCTTCTAAAAGCCCCCAGACCCTTCTAGAGCACCCCAGGACCCTTCTAAAAGCCCCAGACCCCTTCTTGAGCCCCCTAGGACCCTTCTATAAGCCCCCAGACCCTTCTAGCGGCACCCACGACCCTTCTACAAGCCCCCAGACCCTTCTAGAGCCCCCCAGGACCCTTCTAAAAGCACTCAGACCCTTCTAGAGGCCCCCAGGACCCTTCTGAAAGCCCCCAGAACATTCTAGAGCCCCTCAGGACCCTTCTAAAAGCCCCCAGACCCTTCTAGAGACCCCCAGGACCCTTCTGAAAGCCCCCAGAACATTCTAGAGCCCCCCAGGACCCTTCTAAAAGCCCCCAGACCCTTCTAGAGCATCCGAGGACCCTTCTAAAAGCACCCAGACCATTCTAGAGCATCCCAGGACCCTTCTAAAAGCACCCAGACCCTTCTAGAGGCCCCTAGGACCCTTCTAAAAGCCCCCAGACCCTTCTAGAGGCCCCCAGGACCCTTCTAAAAGCCCCCAGACCCTTCTAGAGCCCCCCAGGACCCTTCTAAAGGCCCCCAGACCCTTCTAGACCCTCCCCGGATCATTCTAAAAGCCCCCAGATTCTTCTAGAGCCTCCCAGGACCCTTCTAATAGCCCCCCGACCTTTCTAGACCCTCCCCGGATCCTTCTAAATGAACCCAGACCCTTCTAGGGCCCCCCCAGAACCCCTCTAAAAGCCTCCAGACCATTGTAGAGCCCCCCAGGACCCGTCTAAAAGCGCCCAGACCCTTCTAGACCCTCCCCTGATCATTCTAAAAGACCCCAGACCCTTCTAAAACCTCCCAGGACTATTCTAAAAGAACCCAGACCATTCTAGACCCTCCCCGGATTATTCTAAAAGCCCCCAGACCAATCTAGAGCCCCCCAAGACCCTTCTAAAAGCCTCCAGACCCTTCTAGAGCCCCCCAGGACCCATCTAAAAACCCCAGACCCTTCTAGAGCCGCCTAGGATCTTTCAAAAAGCATAAAGACCCTTCTAGACCGTCCCCGGATCATTCTAAAAGCCCCCAGACCCTTCTAGAGCCCCTCAGGACCCTTCTAAATGCCCCAGACCCTTCTAGAGAACCCCAGGACCCATCTAAAAGCCCCCAGATCCTTCTAGAGGATCCCCGGACCCTTCTAAAAGCCCCCAGACCCTTCTAGAGCCCCCCAGGACCATTCTAAAAGACCCCAGACCCTTCTAGAGCCCCCCAGGACCCTACTAAAAGCTCCCAGACCTTTCTAGAGCCCCTCAGGACCCTTCTAAAAGCCCCCAGACCCTTCTAGACCCTCCCCGGATCCTTCTAAAAGCCCCCAGACCCTTCTAGATCCTCCCAGGACCTTTCTAAAAGCCCCCAGACCTTTCTAGAGGCCCCAGGACCCTTCTAAAAGCTCCCAGACCCTTCTAGAGCCCCCCAGGACCCTTCTAAAAGCCCCCAGACCCTTCTAGAGCACCCCAGGACCCTTCTAAATGCCCCCAGACCCTTCTTGAGCCCCCCAGGACCCTTCTAAAAGCCCCCAGACCCTTCTAGCGGCACCCACGACCCTTCTACAAGCACCCAGACCCTTCTAGAACCCCCCAGGACCCTTCTAAAAGCACCCAGACCCTTCTAGAGGCTCCCCGGACCCTTATAAAAGCACCCCGACCCTTCTAGAGCCTCCCAGTACCCTTCTAAAAGCAACCAGACCCTTCTAGAGAACCCCAGGACCCTTCTAAAAGCCCCCAGACCCTTCTAGACCCTCCCCGGATCCTTCGAAAAGACCCCAGACCCTTCTAGAGCCCCCCAGGATCATTCTAAAAGCCCCCAGACCCTTCTAGAGCCCCCCAGTACCCTTCTAAAAGTCCCTAGACCCTTCTAGAGCCAGGCAGGACCCTTCTAAATGCCCCCAGACCCTTCAAGAAGCACCCAGGGCCCCTCTTAAGGAACCCCGTCCCTTCTAGAGCACCCCAGGACCCTTCTAAAAGTCCCCAGACCCTTCTAGAGACGCCCAGGACCCTTCTGAAAGCCCCCAGAACCTTCTAGAGCCCTCCAGGACCCTTCTAAAAGCCCCCAGACCCTTCTAGAGCATCCGAGGACCCTTCTAAAATTCCCCAGACCCTTCTAGAGCCCCCCCGGACCCTTCTAAAAGCCCCCAGACCCTTCTAGAGCCCCCCAGGACCTTTCTAAAATCACCAAGACCCGTCTAGAGGCTCCCTGGACTCTTATAAAAGAACCCAGACCCTTCTAGAGCCTCCCAGTACCCTTCTAAAAGCAACCAGACCCTTCTAGAGAACCCCAGGACCCTTCTAAAAGCCCCCAGACCCTTCTAGACCCTCCCCGGATCATTCTAAAAGCCCCCAGACCCTTCTAGAGCCCCCTAGGACCCATCTAAAAGCCACCAGACCCTTCTAGAGGCCCCTAGGACCCTTCTAAAAGCCCCCAGACCCTTCTAGAGACCCCCAGGACCCTTCTGAAAGCCCACAGAACATTCTATATCCCCCCAGGACCCCTCTAAAAGCCCCCAGACCCTTCTAGAGCATCCGAGGACCCTTCTAAAAGCACCCAGACCATTCTAGAGCATCCCAGGACCCTTCTAAAAGCACCCAGACCCTTCTAGAGGCCCCTAGGACCCTTCTAAAAGCCCCCAGAACCCTCTAGAGCCACCCAGGACTCTTCTAATAGCACCCAGACCCTTCTAGAGCCTCCCAGGACCCTTTTAAAAGTACCCAGACCCTTCTAGAGCCCCCCAGGACAATTCTAAAGGCCCCCAGACCTTTCTAGACCCTCCCCGGATCATTCTAAATGCCCCCAGACCCTTCTAGATGACCCCAGGACCCTTCTAAAAGCCCCCAGACCCTTCTAGAGCCCCCAGGACCCATCTAAAAGCCCCCAGACCCTTCTAGACCCTCCCCGGATCATTCTAAAAGTCCCCAGATTCTTCTAGAGCCTCCCAGGACCCTTCTAATAGCCCCCCGACCTTTCTAGACCCTCCCCGGATCCTTCTAAATAAACCCAGACCCTTCTAGGGCCCCCCAGAACCCCTCAAAAAGCATCCAGACCCTTGTAGAGCCCCCCAGGACCCGTCTAAAAGCGCCCAGACCCTTCTAGACCCTCCCCTGATCATTCTAAAAGACCCCAGACCCTTCTAAATCCTCCCAGGACTATTCTAAAAGAACCCAGACCATTCTAGACCCTCCCCGGATTATTCTAAAAGCCCCCAGACCCTTCTAGAGCCCCCGAAGACCCTTCTAAAAGCCTCCAGACCCTTCTAGAGCCCCCCAGGACCCTTCTAAAAGACCCCAGACCCTTCTAGAGCCGCCTAGGATCCTTCTAAAAGCATAAAGACCCTTCTAGACCGTCCCCGGATCACTCTAAAAGCCCCAGACCTTTCTAGAGCCCCTCAGGACCCATCTAAATGCACCCAGACCCTTCTAGAGAAACCCAGGACCCATCTAAAAGTCCCCAGATCCTTCTAGAGGCCCCCAGGACCCTTCTAAAAGCCCCCAGACCCTTCTAGAGCCCCCCAGGACCATTCTAAAAGACCCCATACCCTTCTAGAGCCCCCCAGGACCCTACTAAAACCTCCCAGACCCTTCTAGAGCCCCCCAGGACCCTTCAAAAAGCCCCCAGACCCTTCTAGACCCTCCCCGGATCCTTCTAAAAGCCCCCAGACCCTTCTATATCCTCCCAGGACCTTTCTAAAAGCCCCCAGACCTTTCTAGAGGCCCCAGGACCCTTCTAAAAGCCCCCAGACCCTTCTAGAGCCCCCCAGGACCCTTCTAAAAGCCCCCAGACCCTTCTAGAGCACCCCAGGACCCTTCTAAAAGCCCCCAGACCCTTCTTGAGCCCCCTAGGACCCTTCTATAAGCCCCCAGACCCTTCTAGCGGCACCCACGACCCTTCTACAAGCCCCCAGACCCTTCTAGAGCCCCCCAGGACCCTTCTAAAAGCACCCAGACCCTTCTAGAGGCCCCCAGGACCCTTCTAAAAGCCCCCAGACCCTTCTAGAGCCCCCCCAGGACCCTTCTAAAAGTACCCAGACCCTTCTAGAGCCACCCAGGACCCTTCTATAAGCACCCAGACCCTTCTAGAGGTCCCCAGGACCCGTCTAAAAGCATCTAGACCCTTCTAGAGCCCCCCAGGACCTTTCTAAAATCACCCAGACCCTTCTAGAGGCTCCCCGGACCCTTATAAAAGCACCCCGACCCTTCTAGAGCCTCCCAGGACCCTTCTAAAAGCAACCAGACCCTTCTAGAGAACCCCAGGACCCTTCTAAAAGCCCCCAGACCCTTCTAGACCCTCCCCGGATCCTTCTAAAAGCCCCCAGACCCTTCTAGAGCCCCCTAGGATCCTTCAAAAAGCACCCAGACCTTTCTAGACCGTCCCCGGATCATTCTAAAAGCCCCCAGACCCTTCTAGAGGCCCCCAGGACCCTTCTAAAAGCCCCCAGACCATTCTAGAGCCCCCCAGGACCCTTCTAAAGGCCCCCAGGCCCTTCTAGACCCTCCCCGGATCATTCTAAAAGTCCCCAGATTCTTCTAGAGCCTCCCAGGACCCTTCTAATAGCCCCCCGACCTTTCTAGACCCTCCCCGGATCCTTCTAAATGAACCCAGACCCTTCTAGGGCCCCCCAGAACCCCTCTAAAAGCCTCCAGACCATTGTAGAGCCCCCCAGGACCCGTCTAAAAGCGCCCAGACCCTTCTAGACCCTCCCCTGATCATTCTAAAAGACCCCAGACCCTTCTAAAACCTCCCAGGACTATTCTAAAAGAACCCAGACCATTCTAGACCCTCCCCGGATTATTCTAAAAGCCCCCAGACCATTCTAGAGCCCCCCAAGACCCTTCTAAAAGCCTCCAGACCCTTCTAGAGCCCCCCAGGACCCTTCTAAAAGACCCCAGACCCTTCTAGAGCCGCCTAGGATCTTTCAAAAAGCATAAAGACCCTTCTAGACCGTCCCCGGATCAATCTAAAAGCCCCCAGACCCTTCTAGAGCCCCTCAGGACCCTTCTAAATGCCCCAGACCCTTCTTGAGAACCCCAGGACCCATCTAAAAGCCCCCAGATCCTTCTAGAGGCCCCCAGGACCCTTCTAAAAGCCCCCAGACCCTTCTAGAGCCCCCCAGGACCATTCTAAAACACCCCAGACCCTTCTAGAGCCCCCCAGGACCCTACTAAAAGCTCCCAGACCTTTCTAGAGCCCCTCAGGACCCTTCTAAAAGCCCCCAGACCCTTCTACACCATCCCCGGATCCTTCTAAAAGCCCCCAGACCCTTCTAGATCCTCCCAGGACCTTTCTAAAAGCCCCCAGACCTTTCTAGAGGCCCCAGGACCCTTCTAAAAGCCCCCAGACCCTTCTAGAGCCCCCCAGGACCCTTCTAAAAGCCCCCAGACCCTTCTAGAGCACCCCAGGACCCTTCTAAATGCCCCCAGACCCTTCTTGAGCCCCCCAGGACCCTTCTAAAAGCCCCCAGACCCTTCTAGCGGCACCCACGACCCTTCTACAAGCACCCAGACCCTTCTAGAGCCCCCCAGGACCCTTCTACAAGCACCCAGACCCTTCTAGAGCCCCCCAGGACCCTTCTAAAAGCACCCAGACCCTTCTAGAGGCCCCCAGGACCCGTCTAAAAGCCTCTAGACCCTTCTAGAGCCCCCCCGGACCTTTCTAAAATCACCCAGACCCTTCTAGAGGCTCCCCGGACCCTTATAAAAGCACCCCGACCCTTCTAGAGCCTCCCAGTACCCTTCTAAAAGCAACCAGACCCTTCTAGAGAACCCCAGGACCCTTCTAAAAGCCCCCAGACCCTTCTAGACCCTCCCCGGATCATTCTAAAAACCCCCAGACCCTTCTAGAGCCCCCTAGGATCCTGCAAAAAGCACCCAGACCTTTCTAGACCGTCCCCGGATCATTCTAAAAGCCCCCAGACCCTTCTAGAGCCCCCCAGGATCATTCTAAAAGCCCCCAGACCCTTCTAGAGGCCCCTAGGACCCTTCTAAAAGCCCACAGACCCTTCTAGACCCTCCCCGGATCCTTCGAAAATACCCCAGACCCTTCTAGAGCCCCCCAGGATCATTCTAAAAGCCCCCAGACCCTTCTAGAGCCCCCCAGTACCCTTCTAAAAGCCCCCAGACCCTTCTAGAGCCCCCCAGGACCCTTCTAAATGCCCCCAGACCCTTCAAGAGGCACCCAGGGCCCCTCTTAAGGAACCCCGTCCCTTCTAGAGCACTCCAGGACCCTTCTAAAAGTCCCCAGACCATTCTAGAGACCCCCAGGACCATTCTGAAAGCCCCCAGAACCTTCTAGAGCCCTCCAGGACCCTTCTAAAAGCCCCCAGACCCTTCTAGAGCATCCGAGGACCCTTCTAAAATTCCCCAGACCCTTCTAGAGCCCCCCCGGACCCTTCTAAAAGCCCCCAGACCCTTCTAGAGCCCCCCAGGACCTTTCTAAAATCACCAAGACCCGTCTAGAGGCTCCCTGGACTCTTATAAAAGAACCCAGACCCTTCTAGAGCCTCCCAGTACCCTTCTAAAAGCAACCAGACCCTTCTAGAGAACCCCAGGACCCTTCTAAAAGCCCCCAGACCCTTCTAGACCCTCCCCGGATCATTCTAAAAGCCCCCAGACCCTTCTAGAGCCCCCTAGGACCCATCTAAAAGCCACCAGACCCTTCTAGAGGCCCCTAGGACCCTTCTAAAAGCCCCCAGACCCTTCTAGAGACCCCCAGGACCCTTCTGAAAGACCCCAGAACATTCTATATCCCCCCAGGACCCTTCTAAAAGCCCCCAGACCCTTCTAGAGCATCCCAGGACCCTTCTAAAAGCCCCCAGACCCTTCTAGAGCATCCCAGGACCCTTCTAAAAGCCCCCAGACCCTTCTAGAGGCCCCTAGGACCCTTCTAAAAGCCCCCAGAACCCTCTAGAGCCACCCAGGACTCTTCTAAAAGCACCCAGACCCTTCTAGAGCCTCCCAGGACCCTTTTAAAAGTACCCAGACCCTTCTAGAGCCCCCCAGGACAATTCTAAAGGCCCCCAGACCTTTCTAGACCCTCCCCGGATCATTCTAAATGCCCCCAGACCCTTCTAGATGACCCCAGGACCCTTCTAAAAGCCCCCAGACCCTTCTAGAGCCCCCAGGACCCATCTAAAAGCCCCCAGACCCTTCTAGACCCTCCCCGGATCATTCTAAAAGCCCCCAGATTCTTCTAGAGCCTCCCAGGACCCTTCTAAAAGCCCCCAGACCCTTCTAGACCCTCCCCGGATCCTTCTAAAAGCCCCCAGACCCTTCTATATCCTCCCAGGACCTTTCTAAAAGCCCCCAGACCTTTCTAGAGGCCCCAGGACCCTTCTAAAAGCCCCCAGACCCTTCTAGAGCCCCCCAGGACCCTTCTAAGAGCCCCCAGACCCTTCTAGACCACCCCAGGACCCTTCTAAAAGCCCCCAGACCCTTCTTGAGCCCCCTATGACCCTTCTATAAGCCCCCAGACCCTTCTAGCGGCACCCACGACCCTTCTACAAGCCCCCAGACCCTTCTAGAGCCCCCCAGGACCCTTCTAAAAGCACCCAGACCCTTCTAGAGGAGCCCAGGACCCTTCTAAAAGCCCCCAGACCCTTCTAGAGCCCCCCCAGGACCCTTCTACAAGACCCCAGACCCTTCTAGAGCCACCCAGGACCCTTCTAAAAGCACCCAGACCCTTCTAGAGGTCCCCAGGACCTTTCTAAAATCACCCAGACCCTTCTAGAGGCTCCCCGGACCCTTATAAAAGCACCCCGACCCTTCTAGAGCCTCCCAGTACCATTCTAAAAGCAACCAGACCCTTCTAGAGAACCCCAGGACCCTTCTAAAATCCCCCAGACCCTTCTAGACCCTCCCCGGATCCTTCTAAAAGACCCCAGACCCTTCTGGAGCCCCCTAGGATCCTTCAAAAAGCACCCAGACCTTTCTAGACCGTCCCCGGATCATTCTAAAAGCCCCCAGACCCTTCTAGAGCCCCCCAGGATCATTCCAAAAGCACCCAGACCCTTCTAGAGCCCCCTAGGACCCATCTAAAAGCCCCCAGACCCTTCTAGAGGCCCCTAGGACCCTTCTAAAAGACCCCAGAACCTTCTAGACCCTCCCCGGATCCTTCGAAAAGACCCCAGACCCTTCTAGAGCCCCCCAGGATCATTCTAAAAGCCCCCAGACCCTTCTAGAGCCCCCCAGTACCCTTCTAAAAGCCCGTAGACCCTTCTAGAGCACCCCAAGACCCTTCTAAAAGTCCCCAGACCCTTCTAGAGCACCCCAGGACCATTCTAAAAGCCCCCAGACCCTTCTAGAGCCCCCCCCGGACCCTTCTAAAAGACCCCAGAACATTCTAGAGCAATCCAGGACCGTTCTAAAAGCACCCACACCCTTCTAGAGCATCCGAGGACCCTTCTAAAATTCCCCAGACCCTTCTAGAGCCACCCCGGACCCTTCTAAAAGCCCCCAGACCCTTCTAGAGCCACCGAGGACCCTTCTAAAAGCACCCAGAACCTTCTAGAGCCCCCCAGGACCCATCTACAAGCCCCCAGTCCCTTCTAGAGCATCCCAGGACCCTTCTAAAAGTACCCAGACCCATCTAGAGCCTCCCAGGACCCTTGTAAAAGCCCCCAGGACCTTCTAGAGGCACCCAGGAGGCTTCGAAAAGCCCCCAGACCCTTCTAGAGCCACCCAGGACCGTTCTAAAAGCCCCCAGACCCTTCTAGAGCCTCCCAGGACCCTTCTAAAAGCCCCCAGACCATTCTAATGCACCCCAGGACCCTTCTAAAAGCCCAAAGACCCTTCTAGAGCCACCCAGGACCCTTCTAAAAGCCCCCAGACCCTTCTAGAGCCACCCAGGACCTTTCTGAAAGCCAGCAGAACATTTTAGAGTCACCCAGGACCCTTCTAAAGGCACCCAGACCCTTCTAGAGCCCCCCAGGACCCTTCTAAAAGCCCCCAGACCCTTCTAGAGACCCCCAGGACCCTTCTGTAAGCTCCCAGAACCTTCTAGAGCACCCCAGGACCCTTCTAAAAGCCCCCAGACCCTTCTAGAGAATCCGAGGACCCTTCTAAAATTCCCCAGACCCTTCTAGAGCCCCCCCGGACCCTTCTAAAAGCCCCCAGACCCTTCTAGAGCCAACCAGGGCCCTTCTAAAAGTCCCCAGATTCTTCTAGAGCCCCCCCGGACCCTTGTAAAAGCCCCCAGACCCTTCTAGAGGCCCCCAGGACGCTTATAAAAGCACCCAGAAACTTCCAGAGCCTCCCAGGACCCTTCTACAAGCACCCAGACCCTTCTAGAGCCCCCCAGGACCCTTCTAATAGCCCCCAGACCCGTCTAGATGCCACCAGGACCCTTCTAAAAGTCCCCAGATTCTTCTAGAGCCCCCCCGGACCCGTTTAAAAGCCCCCAGACCCTTCTAGAGGCCCCCAGGACGCTTATAAAAGCACCCAGACCCTTCCAGAGCCTCACAGGTCCCTTCTAAACGCCCCCAGACCCTTCTAGAGGCCCCCAGGACCCTTCTAAAAGCCTCTAGACCCTTCCAGAGCCTCCCAGGACCCTTCTAAAAGCCCCCAGACCTTTCTAGAGCCTCCCCTGACCATTCTAAAAGCCCCCAGACCCTTCTAGAGCCCCCCAGGACCCTTCTAAAAGAACCCAGACCCTTCTAGAGCCGCCTAGGAACCTTCAAAAAGCATAAAGACCCTTCTAGACCGTCCCCGGACCCTTATAAAAGCACCCCGACCCTTCTAGAGCCCATCAGGACCCTTCTAAATGCCCCCAGACCCTTCTAGAGAACCCCAGGACCCATCTAAAAGCCCCCAGATCCTTCTAGAGGCCTCCAGGACCCTTCTAAAAGGCCCCAGACCCTTCTAGAGCCCCCCAGGACTATTCTAAAAGACCCCAGACCCTTCTAGAGCCCCCCAGGACCCTACTAAAAGCTCCCAGACCCTTCTAGAGCCCCCCAGGACCCTTCTAAAATCCCCCAGACCCTTCTAGACCCTCCCCGGATCCTTCTAAAAGCCCCCAGACCCTTCTAGATCCTCCCAGGACCTTTCTAAAAGCCCCCAGACCTTTCTAGAGGTCCCAGGACCCTTCTAAAAGCCCCCAGAACCTTCTAGAGCCCCCCAGGACCCTTCTAAAAGCCCCCAGACCCTTCTAGAGCACCCCAGGACCCTTCTAAAAGCACCCAGACCCTTCTTGAGAACCCCAGGACCCTTCTAAAAGCCCCCAGACCCTTCTAGATGCCCCCAGGACCCTTCTAAACGCCCCCAGACCCTTCTAGATGCACCCAGGACCCTTCTACAAGCCCCCAGACCCTTCTAGATCCACCCAGGACCCTTCTAAAAGCACCCAGACCCTTCTAGAGGACCCCAGGACCCGTCTAAATGCCTCTAGACCCTTCTAGAGCCCCCCAGGACCTTTCTAAA
>JAUNZM010002612.1:0-24352 GCA_033459285.1 Clamator glandarius | reverse complement strand
GGGGCCTCTAGAAGGGTCTGGGGGCGTTTAGAAGGGACCTGTGAGGCTCTGGAAGGGTCTGGGTGCTTTTATAAGGGTCCTGGGGGCCTCTAGAAGGGTCTGGGGGCTTTTATAAGGGTCCGGGGGGGCTCTAGAAGAATCTGGGGACTTTTAGAAGGGTCCTGGTGGCATCTAGACGTGTCTGGGGGCTATTAGAAGGGTCCTGGGGGGCTCTAGAAGGGTCTGGGGCTTGTAGAAGGGTCCTGGGAAGCTCTGGAAGGGTCTGGGTGCTTTTATAAGGGTTCTGGGGGCCTCTAGAAGGGTCTGGGGACTTTTACAAGGGTCCGGGGGGGATCTAGAAGAATCTGGGGACATTTAGAAGGGTCCTGGGTGGCTCTAGAAGGGTCTGGGGGCTTTTAGAAGGGTCCGGGGGGGCTCTAGAAGGGTCTGGGGAATTTTAGAAGGGTCCTCGGATTCTCTAGAAGGGTCTGGGGGCTTTTAGAAGGGTCCTGGAGGGCTCTAGATGGTTCTGGGGGCTTTCAGAAGGGTCCTGGGGGTCTCTAGAAGGGTCTGGGGGCTTTTAGAAGGGTCCTGGGGGGCTCTAGAATGGTCTGGGTGCCTTTAGAAGGGTCCTGGGTGACTCTAGAATGTTCTGCTGGCTTTCAGAAGGGTCCTGGGTTCCTCTAGAAGGGTCTGGGGGCTTTTAGAAGGGTCCTGGGGGGCTCTAGAAGGGTCTGGGGGCTTTTAGAAGGGTCCTGGGGTGCTCTAGAATGGTCTGGGGGCTTTTAGAAGGGTCCTGGGAGGCTCTGGAATGGTCTGGGGGCTTTTAGAAGGGTCCTGGGAGGCTCTAGAAGGGTCTGGGGTCTTTTAGAAAGGTCCTGGGAGGATCTAGATGGGTCTGGGTGCTTTTAGATGGGTCCTGGGATGCTCTAGAAGGGTCTGGGGGCTTTTAGAAGGGTCCTAGGGGGCTCTAGAAGGGTCTGGGGGCTTTTAGAATGATCCTGGGGGGCTCTAGAAGGGTCTGGGGGCTTTTAGAATTATCCGGGGACGGTCTAGAAAGGTCTGGGTGCTTTTTGAAGGATCCTAGGGGGCTCTAGAAGGGTCTGGGGGCTTTTAGAAGGATCCGGGGAGGGTCTAGAAGGGTCTGGGGGCTTTTAGAAGGGTCCTGGGGTTCTCTAGAAGGGTCTGGTTGCTTTTATAAGGGTACTGGGAGGCTCTAGAAGGGTCTGGGTGCTTTTATAAGGGTCCGGGGAGCCTCTAGAAGGGTCTGGGTGATTTTAGAAAGGTCCTGGGGGGCTCTAGAAGGGTCTGGGGGCTTTTAGAAGGGTCCTGGAGGGCTCTAGAAGGTTCTGGGTGCTTTCAGAAGGGTCCTGGGGGTCTCTAGAAGGGTCTGGGGCCTTTTAGAATTGTCCTGGGGGGCTCTAGAAGTGTCTGGGTGCCTTTAGAAGGGTCCTGGGTGACTCTAGAATGTTCTGCTGGCTTTCAGAAGGGTCCTGGAGTCCTCTAGAATGGTCTGGGGGCTTTTAGAAGGGTCATGGGTGGCTCTAGAAGGGTCTGGGGGCTTTTAGAAAGGTCCTGGGTTGCTCTAGAAGGGTCTGGGGGCTTTTCGAAGGGTCCTGGGAATCTCTAGAAGGGTCTGGGGGCTTATAGAAGGGTCCTGGGAGGCTCTAGATGGGTCTGGGTGCTTTTAGAAGGGTCCTGGGATGCTCTAGAAGGGTCTTGGGGCTTGTAGAAGGGTCTTGGGGGGCTCTAGAATGTTCTGGGTGCTTTTAGAAGGGTCCTGGGTGGCTCTAGAAGGGTCTGGGGGCTTTTAGAAGGGTTCGGGGGGGCTCTAGAAGGGTCTGGGTGCTTTTAGAAGTGTCCTGTGGTGCTCTAGAAGGGTCTGGGGAATTTTAGAAGGGTCCTCGGATGCTCTAGAAGGGTCTGGGTGCTTTTAGAAGGGTCCTGGAGGGCTCTAGAAGGTTCTGGGGGCTTTCAGAAGGGTCCTGGGGGTCTCTAGAAGGGTCTGGGCGCTTTTAGAAGGGTCCTGGGGGTCTCTAGAAGGGTCTGAGTGCTTTTAGAATGGTCCTGGGGGGCTCTAGAAGGGTCTGGTGGCTTTTAGAAGGGTCCTGGGTGGATCTAGAAGGTTCTGGAGGCTTTCAGAAGGGTCATGGGGGTCTCTAGAATGGTCTGGGGGCTTTTAGAAGGGTCCTGGGGAGCCCTAGAAGGGTCTGGGTTCTTTTAGAAGGGTCCTGGGATGCTCTAGAAGGTTCTTGGAGATTTCAGATTGGTCCTGGGGGCCTCTATAAGGATCTGGGTGCTTTTAGAAGGGTCCTGGGGGGCTCTAGAAGGGTCTTGGGGCTTTTAGAAGGGTCCTGGGGTGCTCTAGAAGGGTCTGGGGACTTTTAGAAGGGTACTGGGGTGCTCTAGAATGGACGGGGTGCCTTAAGAGGGCCCTGGGGACCTCTAGATTGGTCTGGGGGCTTTTAGAAGGGTCCTGGGGGGCTCTAGAAGGGTCTGTAGGCTTTTAGAAGGGTCCTGGGGGGCTCTAGAAGTGTCTGGGGGCTTTTAGAAGGGTCCTGGTGTCCTCTAGAAGGGTCTGAGGGCTTTAGAATGGTCCCGGGAGGCTCTAGAATGGTCTGGGGTTTTTTAGAAGGATCCGTGGAGGGTCTAGAAGGGTCTGGGGGCTTTTAGAAGGGTCCTTGGGGCCTCTAGAAGGGTCTGGGGGCATTTAGATGGGTCATAGGGGGCTCTAGAAGGGTCAGGGGGCTTTTAGAAGGGTCCTGGGGGGCTCTAGAAGTTTCTGGGGGCTTTTAGAATGATCCGGGGACGGTCTAGAAGGGTCTGGGTGCTTTTTGAAGGATCCTAGGGGGCTCTAGAAGGGTCTGAGGGCGTTTAGATGGATCCGGGGAGTGTCTAGAAGGGTCTGGGGGCTTTTAGAAGGGTCCTGGGGTTCTCTAGAAGGGTCTGGTGGCTTTTAGAAGGGTCCTGGGAGGCTCTAGAAGGGTCTGGGGGCTTTTAGAATGATCCTGGGGGGCTCTAGAAGGGTCTGGGGGCTTTTAGAATTATCCGGGGACGGTCTAGAAAGGTCTGGGTGCTTTTTGAAGGATCCTAGGGGGCTCTAGAAGGGTCTGGGGGCTTTTAGAAGGATCCGGGGAGGGTCTAGAAGGGTCTGGGGGCTTTTAGAAGGGTCCTGGGGTTCTCTAGAAGGGTCTGGTTGCTTTTATAAGGGTACTGGGAGGCTCTAGAAGGGTCTGGGTGCTTTTATAAGGGTCCGGGGAGCCTCTAGAAGGGTCTGGGTGCTTTTAGAAAGGTCCTGGGGGGCTCTAGAAGGGTCTGGGGGCTTTTAGAAGGGTCCTGGAGGGCTCTAGAAGGTTCTGGGTGCTTTCAGAAGGGTCCTGGGGGTCTCTAGAAGGGTCTGGGGCCTTTTAGAATTGTCCTGGGGGGCTCTAGAAGGGTCTGGGTGCCTTTAGAAGGGTCCTGGGTGACTCTAGAATGTTCTGCTGGCTTTCAGAAGGGTCCTGGAGTCCTCTAGAATGGTCTGGGGGCTTTTAGAAGGGTCATGGGTGGCTCTAGAAGGGTCTGGGGGCTTTTAGAAAGGTCCTGGGTTGCTCTAGAAGGGTCTGGGGGCTTTTCGAAGGGTCCTGGGAATCTCTAGAAGGGTCTGGGGGCTTATAGAAGGGTCCTGGGAGGCTCTAGATGGGTCTGGGTGCTTTTAGAAGGGTCCTGGGATGCTCTAGAAGGGTCTTGGGGCTTGTAGAAGGGTCTTGGGGGGCTCTAGAATGTTCTGGGTGCTTTTAGAAGGGTCCTGGGTGGCTCTAGAAGGGTCTGGGGGCTTTTAGAAGGGTTCGGGGGGGCTCTAGAAGGGTCTGGGTGCTTTTAGAAGTGTCCTGTGGTGCTCTAGAAGGGTCTGGGGAATTTTAGAAGGGTCCTCGGATGCTCTAGAAGGGTCTGGGTGCTTTTAGAAGGGTCCTGGAGGGCTCTAGAAGGTTCTGGGGGCTTTCAGAAGGGTCCTGGGGGTCTCTAGAAGGGTCTGGGCGCTTTTAGAAGGGTCCTGGGGGTCTCTAGAAGGGTCTGAGTGCTTTTAGAATGGTCCTGGGGGGCTCTAGAAGGGTCTGGTGGCTTTTAGAAGGGTCCTGGGTGGATCTAGAAGGTTCTGGAGGCTTTCAGAAGGGTCATGGGGGTCTCTAGAATGGTCTGGGGGCTTTTAGAAGGGTCCTGGGGAGCCCTAGAAGGGTCTGGGTTCTTTTAGAAGGGTCCTGGGATGCTCTAGAAGGTTCTTGGAGATTTCAGATTGGTCCTGGGGGCCTCTATAAGGATCTGGGTGCTTTTAGAAGGGTCCTGGGGGGCTCTAGAAGGGTCTTGGGGCTTTTAGAATGGTCCTGGGTGGCTCTAGAAGGGTCTGGGTGCTTTTAGAAGGGTCCGGGTGGCTCTAGAATGGTCTGGGTGCTTTTAGAAGGGTCCTGGGAGGCTCTAGAAGGGTCTGGGGGCTTTTAGAAAGGTCCTGGGGTCCTCTAGAAGGGTCTGGGGGCTTTTAGAAGGGTCCTGGGGTACTCTAGAAGGGCCTGGGGACTTTTAGAAGGGTCCTGGGTTGCTCTAGAAGGGACGGGGTTCATTAAGAGGGGCCCTGGGTGCCTCTTGAAGGGTCTGGGGGCATTTAGAAGGGTCCTGGGGGGCTCTAGAAGGGTCTAGGGGCTTTTAGAAGGGTACTGGGGGGCTCTAGAAGGGTCTGGGGGCTTTTAGACGGATCCTGGGGGGCTCTAGAAGGGTCTGGGGTCTTTTCGAAGGATCCGGGGAAGGTCTAGAAGGGTCTGTGGGCTTTTAGAAGTGTCCTAGGGGCCTCTAGAAGGGTCTGGGGCTTTTAGATGGGTCCTAGGGGGCTCTAGAAGGGTCTGGGGGCATTTGGAATGATCCTGGGCGGCTCTAGAAGGGTCTGGGGGCTTTTAGAAGGGTCCTGGGGTTCTCTAGAAGGGTCTGGTTGCTTTTAGAAGGGTACTGGGAGCCTCTAGAAGGGTCTGGGTGCTTTTAGAAAGGTCCTGGGGGGCTCTAGAATGGTCTAGAGGCTTTTAGACGGGTCCTGGGGTCCTCTAGAAGGGTCTGGGTGCTTTTAGAAGGGTCCTGGTTGGATCTAGAAGGGTCTGGGGGCTTGTAGAAGGGTCCGGGGGTCTCTAGAAGGGTCTGGGGGCTTTTAGAAGGGTCCTGGGGGCATCTAGAAGGGTCTGGGAGCTTTTAGAAGGGTCCTGGGGGGCTCTAGAAGGGTCTGGGGTCTTGTAGAAGGGTCCTGGGTGATGCTAGAAGGGTCTGGGGACTTTTAGAAGGGTCCTGGAGGGCTCAAGAATGGTCTGGGGGCTTTTAGAAGGTTCCTGGGGTGCTCTAGAAGGGTCTGGGGGCTTTTAGAAGGGTCCTGGGGGGCTCTAGAATGTTCTGGGGGCTTTTAGATGGGTCCTGGGTCCTCTAGAAAGGTCTGGGGTCTTTTAGAAAGGTCCTGGGAGGGTCTAGAAGGGTCTGGGGGCTTTTAGAAGGGTCCTGGGGGGCTCTAGAAGGGTCTGGGAGCTTTTAGTAGGGTCCTGGGGGGCTCTAGAAGGGTCTGGGGTCTTTTAGAATGGTCCGGGGGGGGTCCAGAAGGGTCTGGGGGCTTTTAGAAGGGTCCTGGAGGCCTCTAGAAGGATCTGGGTGCTTTTAGATGGGTCCTGGGGTTCTCTAGAAGGGTCTGGGGGCATTTAGAAGGGTCCTGAGGGGCTCTAGAAGGGTCTGGGGGCTTTTAGAATGATCCGGGGACGGTCTAGAAGGGTCTTTATGCTTTTTGAAGGATCCTAGGCGGCTCTAGAAGGGTCTGGGGTCTTTTAGAAGGGTCCTAGGGGGCTCTAGAAGGGTCTGGGGTCTTTTAGAATGGTCAGGGGAGGCTCTAGAAGGGTCTGGGGGCTTTTAGAAGGGTCCTGGGAGGCTCTAGAAGGGTCTAGAGGCTTTTAGAAGGGTCCTGGGGGCCTCTAGAAGGGTCTGGGGGCGTTTAGAAGGGACCTGTGAGGCTCTGGAAGGGTCTGGGTGCTTTTATAAGGGTCCCTGGGGGCCTCTAGAAGGGTCTGGGGGCTTTTATAAGGGTCCGGGGGGGCTCTAGAAGAATCTGGGGACTTTTAGAAGGGTCCTGGTGGCATCTAGACGTGTCTGGGGGCTATTAGAAGGGTCCTGGGGGGCTCTAGAAGGGTCTGGGGCTTGTAGAAGGGTCCTGGGAAGCTCTGGAAGGGTCTGGGTGCTTTTATAAGGGTTCTGGGGGCCTCTAGAAGGGTCTGGGGACTTTTACAAGGGTCCGGGGGGATCTAGAAGAATCTGGGGACATTTAGAAGGGTCCTGGGTGGCTCTAGAAGGGTCTGGGGGCTTTTAGAAGGGTCCGGGGGGGCTCTAGAAGGGTCTGGGGAATTTTAGAAGGGTCCTCGGATTCTCTAGAAGGGTCTGGGGGCTTTTAGAAGGGTCCTGGAGGGCTCTAGATGGTTCTGGGGCTTTCAGAAGGGTCCTGGGGGTCTCTAGAAGGGTCTGGGGTCTTTTAGAAGGGTCCTGGGGGGCTCTAGAATGGTCTGGGTGCCTTTAGAAGGGTCCTGGGTGACTCTAGAATGTTCTGCTGGCTTTCAGAAGGGTCCTGGGTTCCTCTAGAAGGGTCTGGGGCTTTTAGAAGGGTCCTGGGGGGCCCTAGAAGGGTCTGGGGGCTTTTAGAAGGGTCCTGGGGTGCTCTAGAATGGTCTGGGGGCTTTTAGAAGGGTCCTGGGAGGCTCTGGAATGGTCTGGGGGCTTTTAGAAGGGTCCTGGGAGGCTCTAGAAGGGTCCTGGGGTCTTTTAGAAAGGTCCTGGGAGGATCTAGATGGGTCTGGGTGCTTTTAGATGGGTCCTGGGATGCTCTAGAAGGGTCTGGGGGCTTTTAGAAGGGTCCTAGGGGGCTCTAGAAGGGTCTGGGGGCTTTTAGAATGATCCTGGGGGGCTCTAGAAGGGTCTGGGGGCTTTTAGAATTATCCGGGGACGGTCTAGAAAGGTCTGGGTGCTTTTTGAAGGATCCTAGGGGGCTCTAGAAGGGTCTGGGGGCTTTTAGAAGGATCCGGGGAGGGTCTAGAAGGGTCTGGGGGCTTTTAGAAGGGTCCTGGGGTTCTCTAGAAGGGTCTGGTTGCTTTTATAAGGGTACTGGGAGGCTCTAGAAGGGTCTGGGTGCTTTTATAAGGGTCCGGGGAGCCTCTAGAAGGGTCTGGGTGCTTTTAGAAAGGTCCTGGGGGGCTCTAGAAGGGTCTGGGGGCTTTTAGAAGGGTCCTGGAGGGCTCTAGAAGGTTCTGGGTGCTTTCAGAAGGGTCCTGGGGGTCTCTAGAAGGGTCTGGGGCCTTTTAGAATTGTCCTGGGGGGCTCTAGAAGGGTCTGGGTGCCTTTAGAAGGGTCCTGGGTGACTCTAGAATGTTCTGCTGGCTTTCAGAAGGGTCCTGGAGTCCTCTAGAATGGTCTGGGGGCTTTTAGAAGGGTCATGGGTGGCTCTAGAAGGGTCTGGGGGCTTTTAGAAAGGTCCTGGGTTGCTCTAGAAGGGTCTGGGGGCTTTTCGAAGGGTCCTGGGAATCTCTAGAAGGGTCTGGGGGCTTATAGAAGGGTCCTGGGAGGCTCTAGATGGGTCTGGGTGCTTTTAGAAGGGTCCTGGGATGCTCTAGAAGGGTCTTGGGGCTTGTAGAAGGGTCTTGGGGGGCTCTAGAATGTTCTGGGTGCTTTTAGAAGGGTCCTGGGTGGCTCTAGAAGGGTCTGGGGGCTTTTAGAAGGGTTCGGGGGGGCTCTAGAAGGGTCTGGGTGCTTTTAGAAGTGTCCTGTGGTGCTCTAGAAGGGTCTGGGGAATTTTAGAAGGGTCCTCGGATGCTCTAGAAGGGTCTGGGTGCTTTTAGAAGGGTCCTGGAGGGCTCTAGAAGGTTCTGGGGGCTTTCAGAAGGGTCCTGGGGGTCTCTAGAAGGGTCTGGGCGCTTTTAGAAGGGTCCTGGGGGTCTCTAGAAGGGTCTGAGTGCTTTTAGAATGGTCCTGGGGGGCTCTAGAAGGGTCTGGTGGCTTTTAGAAGGGTCCTGGGTGGATCTAGAAGGTTCTGGAGGCTTTCAGAAGGGTCATGGGGGTCTCTAGAATGGTCTGGGGGCTTTTAGAAGGGTCCTGGGGAGCCCTAGAAGGGTCTGGGTTCTTTTAGAAGGGTCCTGGGATGCTCTAGAAGGTTCTTGGAGATTTCAGATTGGTCCTGGGGGCCTCTATAAGGATCTGGGTGCTTTTAGAAGGGTCCTGGGGGGCTCTAGAAGGGTCTTGGGGCTTTTAGAAGGGTCCTGGGGTGCTCTAGAAGGGTCTGGGGACTTTTAGAAGGGTACTGGGGTGCTCTAGAATGGACGGGGTGCCTTAAGAGGGCCCTGGGGACCTCTAGATTGGTCTGGGGGCTTTTAGAAGGGTCCTGGGGGGCTCTAGAAGGGTCTGTAGGCTTTTAGAAGGGTCCTGGGGGGCTCTAGAAGTGTCTGGGGGCTTTTAGAAGGGTCCTGGTGTCCTCTAGAAGGGTCTGAGGGCTTTAGAATGGTCCCGGGAGGCTCTAGAATGGTCTGGGGTTTTTTAGAAGGATCCGTGGAGGGTCTAGAAGGGTCTGGGGGCTTTTAGAAGGGTCCTTGGGGCCTCTAGAAGGGTCTGGGGGCATTTAGATGGGTCATAGGGGGCTCTAGAAGGGTCAGGGGGCTTTTAGAAGGGTCCTGGGGGGCTCTAGAAGTTTCTGGGGGCTTTTAGAATGATCCGGGGACGGTCTAGAAGGGTCTGGGTGCTTTTTGAAGGATCCTAGGGGGCTCTAGAAGGGTCTGAGGGCGTTTAGATGGATCCGGGGAGTGTCTAGAAGGGTCTGGGGGCTTTTAGAAGGGTCCTGGGGTTCTCTAGAAGGGTCTGGTGGCTTTTAGAAGGGTCCTGGGAGGCTCTAGAAGGGTCTGGGGGCTTTTAGAATGATCCTGGGGGGCTCTAGAAGGGTCTGGGGGCTTTTAGAATTATCCGGGGACGGTCTAGAAAGGTCTGGGTGCTTTTTGAAGGATCCTAGGGGGCTCTAGAAGGGTCTGGGGGCTTTTAGAAGGATCCGGGGAGGGTCTAGAAGGGTCTGGGGGCTTTTAGAAGGGTCCTGGGGTTCTCTAGAAGGGTCTGGTTGCTTTTATAAGGGTACTGGGAGGCTCTAGAAGGGTCTGGGTGCTTTTATAAGGGTCCGGGGAGCCTCTAGAAGGGTCTGGGTGCTTTTAGAAAGGTCCTGGGGGGCTCTAGAAGGGTCTGGGGGCTTTTAGAAGGGTCCTGGAGGGCTCTAGAAGGTTCTGGGTGCTTTCAGAAGGGTCCTGGGGGTCTCTAGAAGGGTCTGGGGCCTTTTAGAATTGTCCTGGGGGGCTCTAGAAGGGTCTGGGTGCCTTTAGAAGGGTCCTGGGTGACTCTAGAATGTTCTGCTGGCTTTCAGAAGGGTCCTGGAGTCCTCTAGAATGGTCTGGGGGCTTTTAGAAGGGTCATGGGTGGCTCTAGAAGGGTCTGGGGGCTTTTAGAAAGGTCCTGGGTTGCTCTAGAAGGGTCTGGGGGCTTTTCGAAGGGTCCTGGGAATCTCTAGAAGGGTCTGGGGGCTTATAGAAGGGTCCTGGGAGGCTCTAGATGGGTCTGGGTGCTTTTAGAAGGGTCCTGGGATGCTCTAGAAGGGTCTTGGGGCTTGTAGAAGGGTCTTGGGGGGCTCTAGAATGTTCTGGGTGCTTTTAGAAGGGTCCTGGGTGGCTCTAGAAGGGTCTGGGGGCTTTTAGAAGGGTTCGGGGGGGCTCTAGAAGGGTCTGGGTGCTTTTAGAAGTGTCCTGTGGTGCTCTAGAAGGGTCTGGGGAATTTTAGAAGGGTCCTCGGATGCTCTAGAAGGGTCTGGGTGCTTTTAGAAGGGTCCTGGAGGGCTCTAGAAGGTTCTGGGGGCTTTCAGAAGGGTCCTGGGGGTCTCTAGAAGGGTCTGGGCGCTTTTAGAAGGGTCCTGGGGGTCTCTAGAAGGGTCTGAGTGCTTTTAGAATGGTCCTGGGGGGCTCTAGAAGGGTCTGGTGGCTTTTAGAAGGGTCCTGGGTGGATCTAGAAGGTTCTGGAGGCTTTCAGAAGGGTCATGGGGGTCTCTAGAATGGTCTGGGGGCTTTTAGAAGGGTCCTGGGGAGCCCTAGAAGGGTCTGGGTTCTTTTAGAAGGGTCCTGGGATGCTCTAGAAGGTTCTTGGAGATTTCAGATTGGTCCTGGGGGCCTCTATAAGGATCTGGGTGCTTTTAGAAGGGTCCTGGGGGGCTCTAGAAGGGTCTTGGGGCTTTTAGAAGGGTCCTGGGGTGCTCTAGAAGGGTCTGGGGACTTTTAGAAGGGTACTGGGGTGCTCTAGAATGGACGGGGTGCCTTAAGAGGGCCCTGGGGACCTCTAGATTGGTCTGGGGGCTTTTAGAAGGGTCCTGGGGGGCTCTAGAAGGGTCTGTAGGCTTTTAGAAGGGTCCTGGGGGGCTCTAGAAGTGTCTGGGGGCTTTTAGAAGGGTCCTGGTGTCCTCTAGAAGGGTCTGAGGGCTTTAGAATGGTCCCGGGAGGCTCTAGAATGGTCTGGGGTTTTTTAGAAGGATCCGTGGAGGGTCTAGAAGGGTCTGGGGGCTTTTAGAAGGGTCCTTGGGGCCTCTAGAAGGGTCTGGGGGCATTTAGATGGGTCATAGGGGGCTCTAGAAGGGTCAGGGGGCTTTTAGAAGGGTCCTGGGGGGCTCTAGAAGTTTCTGGGGGCTTTTAGAATGATCCGGGGACGGTCTAGAAGGGTCTGGGTGCTTTTTGAAGGATCCTAGGGGGCTCTAGAAGGGTCTGAGGGCGTTTAGATGGATCCGGGGAGTGTCTAGAAGGGTCTGGGGGCTTTTAGAAGGGTCCTGGGGTTCTCTAGAAGGGTCTGGTGGCTTTTAGAAGGGTCCTGGGAGGCTCTAGAAGGGTCTGGGTGCTTTTATAAGGGACCGGGGAGCCTCTAGAAGGGTCTGGGTGCTTTTAGAAAGGTCCTGGTGTGCTCTAGAATGGTCTAGAGGCTTTTAGACGAGTTCTGGGGGCCTCCAAAAGGGTCTGGGGGCTTTTAGAAGGGTCCTGGGTGGATCTAGATTGGTCTGGGGGCTTGTAGAAGGGTCCTGGGGGGCTCTAGAAGGGTCTGGGGGCTTGTAGAATGGTCCTGGGGGGGCTCTAGAAGGGTCTGGTGGCTTTTAGAAGGGTCCTTGGGGCCTCTAGAAGGGTCTGGGGGCATTTAGATGGGTCATAGGGGGCTCTAGAAGGGTCAGGGGGCTTTTAGAAGGGTCCTGGGGGGCTCTAGAAGTTTCTGGGGGCTTTTAGAATGATCCGGGGACGGTCTAGAAGGGTCTGGGTGCTTTTTGAAGGATCCTAGGGGGCTCTAGAAGGGTCTGAGGGCGTTTAGATGGATCCGGGGAGTGTCTAGAAGGGTCTGGGGGCTTTTAGAAGGGTCCTGGGGTTCTCTAGAAGGGTCTGGTGGCTTTTAGAAGGGTCCTGGGAGGCTCTAGAAGGGTCTGGGTGCTTTTATAAGGGACCGGGGAGCCTCTAGAAGGGTCTGGGTGCTTTTAGAAAGGTCCTGGGGGGCTCTAGAAGGGTCTAGAGGCTTTTAGACGAGTTCTGGGGGCCTCCAAAAGGGTCTGGGGGCTTTCAGAAGGGTCCTGGGTGGATCTAGATTGGTCTGGGGGCTTGTAGAAGGGTCCTGGGGGGCTCTAGAAGGGTCTGGGGGCTTGTAGAATGGTCCTGGGGGGGCTCTAGAAGGGTCTGGGGGCTTTTAGAAGTGTCCTTGGTGGCTCTAGAAGGGTCTGGGGGCTTGTAGAAAGGTCCTGGTAGGCTCTAGAAGGGTCTGGGGGCTTTTAGAAGGGTCCTGGGGTGCTCTAGAATGGTCTGGGTGCTTTTAGAAGGGTCCTGGGAGGCTCTAGAAGGGTCTGGGGGCTTTTAGAAGGGTCCTAGGTGGCTCTAGAATGGTCTGGGGGCTTTTAGAAGGGTCCTGGGAGGATCTAGAAGAGTCTGGGGGCTTTTAGAAGGATCCTGGGAGGCTCTAGAAGGGTCTGGGGGCTTTTAGAATGGTCCTGGGATGCTCTAGAAGGGTCTGGGTGCTTTTAGAAGGGTCCTGGGGGGCTCTAGAAGGGTCTGGGGGCTTTCAGAAAGGTCCAGGGGGCCTCTAGAAGGGTCTGGAGGCTTTTAGAAGGGTCCGGGGGGGCTCTAGAATGGTCTGGGGGCTTTTAGACGGGTCCTGGCGTGCTCTAGAAAGGTCTGGGGACTTTTAGAAGGGTCCTGGGGTGCTCTAGAAGGGATGGGGTGCCTTAAGAGGAGGCCTGGGGGGCTCTAGAAGTGTCTGGGGGCTTATTAGAAGGGGCCTGGTGTGCTCTAGAAGTGTCTGGGGTCTTTTAGAAGGATCCGGGGAGTGTCTATAAGTGTCTGCGGCCTTTCAGAAGGGTCCTGGGGGGCTCTAGAAGGGTCTGGGGGCTTTTAGAAGGGTCCTGGGGGTGTCTAGAAGGGTCTGGGGTCTTTTAGAATGGTCCTGGGAGGCTCTAGAATGGTCTGGGTGCTTTTAGAAGGGTTCTGGGTGCCTCTTGAAGGGTCTGGGGGCATTTAGAAGGGTCCTGGGGGGCTCTAGAAAGGTCTAGGGGCTTTTAGAAGGGTACTGGGGAGGCTCTAGAAGGGTCTGGGGGCTTTTAGAATGATCCTGGGGTTCTCTAGAAGGGTCTGGGGTCTTTTCGAAGGATCCGGGGAGGGTCTAGAAGGGTCTGGGGGCTTTTAGAAGTGTCCTAGGGGACTCTAGAAGGGTCTGGGGGCTTTTAGATGGGTCCTAGGGGGCTCTAGAAGGGTCTGGGGGCTTTTGGAATGATCCTGGGGGGCTCTAGAAGGGTCTGGGGGCTTTTAGAATGATCCTGGGTGTCTCTAGAAGGGTCTGGGGGCTTTTAGAATGATCCGGGGACGGTCTAGAAAGGTCTGGGTGCTTTTTGAAGGATCCTAGGTGGCTCTAGAAGGGTCTGGGGGCTTTTAGAAGGATCCGGGAAGGGTCTAGAAGGGTCTGGGGGCTTTTAGAAGGGTCCTGGGGTTCACTAGAAGGGTCTGGTTGCTTTTAGAAGGGTACTGGGAGGCTCTAGAAGGGTCGGGGTGCTTTTATAAGGGTCCGGGGAGCCTCTAGAAGGGTCTGGGTGCTTTTAGAAAGGTCCTGGGGGCCTCTAGAAGGGTCTGGGTGCTTTTAGAAGGGTCCTGGGTGGCTCTAGAAGGGTCTGGGGGCTTGTAGAAGGGTCCTGGGGGGCTCTAGAAGTGTCTGGGGGCTTTTAGAAGGGTCCTGGATGCATCTAGAAAGCTCTGGGAGCTTTTAGAAGGGTTCTGGGGGGCTCTAGAAGGGTCTGGGGGCTTGTAGAAGGGTCCTGGGTGCCGCTAGAAGGGTCTGGGGGCTTTTAGAATGGTCCTGGGGGGCTCAATAAGGGTCTGGGGGCTTTTAGAAGGGTCCTGGGATGCTCTAGAAGGGTCTGGGGGCTTTTAGAACTGTCCTGGGATGCTCTAGAAGGTTCTGGGGGCTTTCAGAAGGGTCCAGGGTTCCTCTAGAAGGGTCTGGAGGCTTTTAGAAGGGTCCGGGTGTGCTCTAGAAGGGTCTGGGGGCTTTTAGAAGGGTCCTGGGGTGCTCTAGAAGGGTCTGGGGACTTTAAGAAGGGTCCTGGGGTGTCCTAGAAGGGACGGGGTGCCTTAAGAGGGGCCCTGGGGGGCTCTAGAAGAGTCTGGGGGCTTTTAGAAGCGTCCTGGAGTGCTCTAGAAGGGGTCTGGGGTCTTTAGAAAGATCCGGGGAGTGTCTAGATGTGTCTGCGGCCTTTCAGAAGGGTCCTGGGGGGCTCTAGAAGGGTCTGGGGTCTTTTAGAAGGGTCCTGGGGGGGTCTAGAAGGGTCTGGGTGCTTTAGAATGGTCCTGGGAGGCTCTAGAAGGGTCTGGGTGCTTTTAGAAGGGTCCTGGGCCCTCTAGAAGGGTCTGAGTGCTTTTAGAAGGGTCATGGGGGTCTCTAGAAGGGTCTGGGGGCTTTTAGAATGATCCGGGAGGGTCTAGAAGGTTCTGGGGGCTTTTAGAAGGGTCCTGGGGGGCTCTAGAGGGGTCTTGGGGCTTTTAGAAGGGTCCCGGGGTTCTCTAGAAGGGTCTGGGGGCATTTAGAAGTATCCTGGGGGCCTCTAGAAGGGTCTGGGATCTATTAGAGTGGTCCGGGGGGGCTCTAGAAGGGTCTGGTTGTTTTTAGAAGGCTCCTGGGAGGCTCTAGAATGGTCTGGGGGCTTTTAGAATGTTCCTGGGGTTCTCTAGAAGGGTCTGGGGACTTATAGAAGGGTCCTGGGGGCCTCTAGAAGGGTCTGAGAACTATTAGAGTGGTTCGGGGGGGCTCTAGAAGGGTCTGGAGGCTTTTAGAAGGGTCTTGGGGGGCTCTAGAAGGGTCTGGGGGCTTTTAGAATAATCCGGGGAGGGTCTAGAAGGGTCTGGGTTCTTTAGAATAGTCTTGGGAGGTTTTAGAAGGGTCTGGGGTCTTTTAGAATGATCCGGGGAGGGTCTAGAAACGTCGGGGTGGCTATTAGAAGGGGTCCTGGGAGGCTCTACAAGGGTCTGGGGGCTTTTAGAATGATCCGGGAGGGTCTAGAAGGGTCTGGGGGCCTTTAGAAGGGTCCTGGGGGGCTCTAGAAGGGTCTGGGGGCTTTTAGAATGGTCCTGGGGGGCTCAATAAGGGTCTGGGGGCTTTTAGAAGGGTCCTGGGATGCTCTAGAAGGGTCTGGAGGCTTTTAGAAGGGGTCCGGGGGGGCTCTAGAATGGTCTGGGGGCTTTTAGACGGGTCCTGGCGTGCTCTAGAAAGGTCTGGGGACTTTTAGAAGGGTCCTGGGGTGCTCTAGAAGGGATGGGGTGCCTTAAGAGGAGGCCTGGGGGGCTCTAGAAGTGTCTGGGGCTTATTAGAAGGGGCCTGGTGTGCTCTAGAAGTGTCTGGGGTCTTTTAGAAGGATCCGGGGAGTGTCTATAAGTGTCTGCGGCCTTTCAGAAGGGTCCTGGGGGGCTCTAGAAGGTCTGGGGGCTTTTAGAAGGGTCCTGGGGGTGTCTAGAAGGGTCTGGGGTCTTTTAGAATGGTCCTGGGAGGCTCTAGAATGGTCTGGGTGCTTTTAGAAGGGTTCTGGGTGCCTCTTGAAGGGTCTGGGGGCATTTAGAAGGGTCCTGGGGGCTCTAGAAAGGTCTAGGGGCTTTTAGAAGGGTACTGGGAGGCTCTAGAAGGGTCTGGGGGCTTTTAGAATGATCCTGGGGTTCTCTAGAAGGGTCTGGGGTCTTTTCGAAGGATCCGGGGAGGGTCTAGAAGGGTCTGGGGGCTTTTAGAAGTGTCCTAGGGACTCTAGAAGGGTCTGGGGGCTTTTAGATGGGTCCCTAGGGGGCTCTAGAAGGGTCTGGGGGCTTTTTGGAATGATCCTGGGGGGCTCTAGAAGGGTCTGGGGGCTTTTAGAATGATCCTGGGTGTCTCTAGAAGGGTCTGGGGGCTTTTAGAATGATCCGGGGACGGTCTAGAAAGGTCTGGGTGCTTTTTGAAGGATCCTAGGTGGCTCTAGAAGGGTCTGGGGGCTTTTAGAAGGATCCGGGAAGGGTCTAGAAGGGTCTGGGGGCTTTTAGAAGGGTCCTGGGGTTCACTAGAAGGTCTGGTTGCTTTTAGAAGGGTACTGGAGGCTCTAGAAGGGTCGGGGTGCTTTTATAAGGGTCCGGGAGCCTCTAGAAGGGTCTGGGTGCTTTTAGAAAGGTCCTGGGGGCCTCTAGAAGGGTCTGGGTGCTTTTAGAAGGGTCCTGGGTGGCTCTAGAAGGGTCTGGGGGCTTGTAGAAGGGTCCTGGGGGGCTCTAGAAGTGTCTGGGGGCTTTTAGAAGGGTCCTGGATGCATCTAGAAAGCTCTGGGAGCTTTTAGAAGGGTTCTGGGGGGCTCTAGAAGGGTCTGGGGGCTTGTAGAAGGGTCCTGGGTGCCGCTAGAAGGGTCTGGGGGCTTTTAGAATGGTCCTGGGGGGGCTCAATAAGGGTCTGGGGGCTTTTAGAAGGGTCCTGGGATGCTCTAGAAGGGTCTGGGGGCTTTTAGAACTGTCCTGGGATGCTCTAGAAGGTTCTGGGGGCTTTCAGAAGGGTCCAGGGTTCCTCTAGAAGGGTCTGGAGGCTTTTAGAAGGGTCCGGGTGTGCTCTAGAAGGGTCTGGGGGCTTTTAGAAGGGTCCTGGGGTGCTCTAGAAGGGTCTGGGGACTTTAAGAAGGGTCCTGGGGTGTCCTAGAAGGGACGGGGTGCCTTAAGAGGGGCCCTGGGGGGCTCTAGAAGAGTCTGGGGGCTTTTAGAAGCGTCTGGAGTGCTCTAGAAGGGTCTGGGGTCTTTTAGAAAGATCCGGGGAGTGTCTAGATGTGTCTGCGGCCTTCAGAAGGGTCCTGGGGGGCTCTAGAAGGGTCTGGGGTCTTTTAGAAGGGTCCTGGGGGGTCTAGAAGGGTCTGGGTGCTTTTAGAATGGTCCTGGGAGGGCTCTAGAAGGGTCTGGGTGCTTTTAGAAGGGTCCTGGGGCCCTCTAGAAGGGTCTGAGTGCTTTTAGAAGGGTCATGGGGGTCTCTAGAAGGGTCTGGGGGCTTTTAGAATGATCCGGGGAGGGTCTAGAAGGTTCTGGGGGCTTTTAGAAGGGTCCTGGGGGGCTCTAGAGGGGTCTTGGGGCTTTTAGAAGGGTCCCGGGGTTCTCTAGAAGGGTCTGGGGGCATTTAGAAGTATCCCTGGGGGCCCTCTCCTCTAGAAGGGTCTGGGATCTATTAGAGTGGTCCGGGGGGGCTCTAGAAGGGTCTGGTTGTTTTTAGAAGGCTCCTGGGAGGCTCTAGAATGGTCTGGGGGCTTTTAGAATGTTCCTGGGGTTCTCTAGAAGGGTCTGGGGACTTATAGAAGGGTCCTGGGGGCCTCTAGAAGGGTCTGAGAACTATTAGAGTGGTTCGGGGGGGCTCTAGAAGGGTCTGGAGGCTTTTAGAAGGGTCTTGGGGGGCTCTAGAAGGGTCTGGGGGCTTTTAGAATAATCCGGGGAGGGTCTAGAAGGGTCTGGGTTCTTTTAGAATAGTCTTGGGAGGTTTTAGAAGGGTCTGGGGTCTTTTAGAATGATCCGGGGAGGGTCTAGAAACGTCGGGTGGCTATTAGAAGGGTCCTGGGAGGCTCTACAAGGGTCTGGGGGCTTTTAGAATGATCCGGGGAGGGTCTAGAAGGGTCTGGGGGCCTTTAGAAGGGTCCTGGGGGGCTCTAGAATGGTCTGGGGGCTTTTAGAATGATCCTGGGGGGCTCTAGAAGGGTCTGGGTGCTTTT
Source organism: Clamator glandarius (assembly GCA_033459285.1). Lineage (NCBI taxonomy): Eukaryota > Metazoa > Chordata > Aves > Cuculiformes > Cuculidae > Clamator > Clamator glandarius. The sequence continues at coordinate 7,071 of JAUNZM010002612.1, read as the reverse complement.
AGAATGATCCTGGGGGGCTCTAGAAGGGTCTGGGGTCTTTTCGAAGGATCCGGGGAGGGTCTAGAAGGGTCTGGGGTCTTTTAGAAGGGTCCTAGGGGCCTCTAGAAGGGTCTGAGGGCTTTTAGATGGGTCCTAGGGGGCTCTAGAAGGGTCTGTCGGCTTTTAGAATGATCCTGGGGGGCTCTTGAAGGGTCTGGGGGCTTTTAGAATGATCCGGGGAGGGTCTAGAAAGGTCTGGGGGCCTTTAGAATGGTATTGGGGTGCTCTAGAAGTGTCTGGGTGCTTTTAGAAGGGTCCTGGGAGGCTCTAGAAGGGTCTGGGGGCTTTTAGAAGAGTCCTGGGTGGCTCTAAAGGGTTCTGGGGGGTTTTAGAAGGGTCCTAGGGGCCTCTAGAATGGTCTGGGGGCTTTTAGAAGGGTCCTGGGATGCTCTAGAAGGGTCTGGGTGCTTTTATAAGGGTCCTCGGATGCTCTAGAAGGGTCTGGGTGCTTTTAGAAAGGTCCTGGGGGGCTCTAGAATGTTCTGAGGTCTTTCAGAATGTTCCTGGGGTGCTCTAGAAGGGTCTGGGTGCTTTTAGAAGGGTCCTGGGGGGCTCTAGAATGGTCGGGGGGCTTTTAGAAGGGTCCTGGGTGGCTCTAGAAGGGTCTGGGGGCTTTTAGAAGGGTCCGGGGGGGCTCTAGAAGGGTCTGGGGAATTTTAGAAGGGTCCTCGGATTCTCTAGAAGGGTCTGGGGGCTTTTAGAAGGGTCCTGGAGGGCTCTAGAAGGTTCTGGGGGCTTTCAGAAGGGTCCTGGGGGTCTCTAGAAGGGTCTGGGGGCTTTTAGAAGGGTCCTTTGGGGCTCTAGAAGGGTCTGGGTGCCTTTAGAATGGTCCTGGGTGACTCTAGAATGTTTTGCTGGCTTTCAGAAGGGTCCTGGGGTCCTCTAGAAGGGTCTGGGGGCTTTTAGAAGGGTCCTGGGTGGCTCTAGAAGGGTCTGGGGGCTTTTAGAAGGGTCCTGGGGTGATCTAGAATGGTCTGGGGGCTTTTAGAAGGGTCCTGGGAGGCTCTAGAAGGGTCTGGGGGCTTTTAGAAAGGTCCTGGGAGGATCTAGATGGGTCTGGGTGCTTGTAGATGGGTCCTGGGGGGCTCTAGAAGGTTCTGGGTGCTTTTAGAAGGGTCCTGGGTGGCTCTAGAAGGGTCTGGGGGATTTTAGAAGGGTCCGGTGGGGCTCTAGAAGGGTCTGGGGTCTTTTAGAAGGGTCCGGGGAGGCTCTAGAAGGGTCTGGGGGCTTTTAGAAGGGTCCTGGGGTACTCTAGAAGGGCCTGGATACTTTTAGAAGGGTCCTGGGGTGCTCTAGAAGGGACGGGGTTCATTAAGAGGGGCCCTAGGTGCCTCTAGAAGGGTCTGGGTGCATTTAGAAGGGTCCTGGGGGGCTCTAGAAGGGTCTAGGGGCTTTTAGAAGGGTACTGGGGGGCTCTAGAAGGGTCTGGGGGCTTTTAGAATGATCCTGGGGGGCTCTAGAAGGGTCTGGGGTCTTTTCGAAGGATCCGGGGAGGGTCTAGAAGGGTCTGTGGGCTTTTAGAAGTGTCCTAGGGGCCTCTAGAATGGTCTGGGGGCTTTTAGATGGGTCCTAGGGGGCTCTAGAAGGGTCTGGGGGCTTTTGGAATGATCCTGGGGGGCTCTAGAAGGGTCTGGGGGCTTTTAGAAGGGTCCTGGGGTTCTCTAGAAGGGTCTGGTTGCTTTTAGAAGGGTCCTGGGAGCCTCTAGAAGGGTCTGGGTGCTTTTAGAAAGGTCCTGGGGGGCTCTAGAAGGGTCTAGAGGCTTTTAGACGGGTCCTGGGGGCCTCTAGAAGGGTCTGGGTGCTTTTAGAAGGGTCCTGGTTGGATCTAGAAGGGTCTAGGGGCTTGTAGAAGGGTCCGGGGGTCTCTAGAAGGGTCTGGGGGCTTTTAGAAGGGTCCTGGGGGCATCTAGAAGGATCTGGGAGCTTTTAGAAGGGTCCTGGGGGGCTCTAGAAGGGTCTGGGGGCTTGTAGAAGGGTCCTGGGTGATGCTAGAAGGGTCTGGGGACTTTTAGAAGGGTCCTGGGGGGCTCAAGAAGGGTCTGGGGGCTTTTAGAAGGGTCCTGGGGTGCTCTAGAAGGGTCTGGGGGCTTTTAGAAGGGTCCTGGGGGGCTCTAGAATGTTCTGGGGGCTTTTAGAAGGGTCCTGGGTCCTCTAGAAAGGTCTGGGGGCTTTTAGAAAGGTCCTGGGAGGGTCTAGAAGGGTCTGGGTGCTTTTAGAAGGGTCCTGGGGGGCTCTAGAAGGGTCTGGGAGCTTTTAGTAGGGTCCTGGGGGGCTCTAGAAGGGTCTGGGGTCTTTTAGAATGGTCCGGTGGGGCTCTAGAAGGGTCTGGGGGCTTTTAGAAGGGTCCTGGGAGGCTCTAGAAGGGTCTAGAGGCTTTTAGAAGGGTCCTGGGGGCCTCTAGAAGGGTCTGGGGGCGTTTAGAAGGGACCTGTGAGGCTCTGGAAGGGTCTGGGTGCTTTTATAAGGGTCCTGGGGGCCTCTAGAAGGGTCTGGGGGCTTTTATAAGGGTCCGGGGGGGCTCTAGAAGAATCTGGGGACTTTTAGAAGGGTCCTGGTTGCATCTAGACGTGTCTGGGGGATATTAGAAGGGTCCTGGGGGGCTCTAGAAGGTTCTGGGGGCTTGTTGAAGGCTCCTGGGATTCTCTGGAAGGGTCTGGGTGCTTTTATAAGGGTCCTGGGGGCCTCTAGAAGGGTCTGGGGGCTTTTACAAGGGTCCGGGAGGGATCTAGAAGAATCTGGGGACTTTTAGAAGGGTATTGGGTGGCTCTAGAAGGGTCTGGGGGCTTTTAGAAGGGTCCGGGGGGGCTCTAGAAGGGTCTGGGGAATTTTAGAAGGGTCCTCGGATTCTCTAGAAGGGTCTGGGGGCTTTTAGAAGGGTCCTGGAGGGCTCTAGATGGTTCTGGGGTCTTTCAGAAGGGTCCTGGGGGTCTCTAGAAGTGTCTGGGTGCTTTTAGAAGGGTCCTGGGGTGCTCTAGAAGGGTCTGGGTGCCTTTAGAAGGGTCCTGGGTGACTCTAGAATGTTCTGCTGGCTTTCAGAAGGGTCCTGGGTTCCTCTAGAAGGGTCTGGGGGCTTTTAGAAGGGTCCTGGGGGGCTCTAGAAGGGTCTGGGGGCTTTTAGAAGGGTCCTGGGGTGCTCTAGAATGGTCTGGGGGCTTTTAGAAGGGTCCTGGGAGGCTCTAGAAGGGTCTGGGGTCTTTTAGAAAGGTCCTGGGAGGATCTAGATGGGTCTGGGTGCTTTTAGATGGGTCCTGGGATGCTCTAGAAGGGTCTGGGGGCTTTTAGAAGGGTCCTAGGGGGCTCTAGAAGGGTCTGGGGGCTTTTAGAATGATCCTGGGGGGCTCTAGAAGGGTCTGGGGGCTTTTAGAATTATCCGGGGACGGTCTAGAAAGGTCTGGGTGCTTTTTGAAGGATCCTAGGGGGCTCTAGAAGGGTCTGGGGGCTTTTAGAAGGATCCGGGGAGGGTCTAGAAGGGTCTGGGGGCTTTTAGAAGGGTCCTGGGGTTCTCTAGAAGGGTCTGGTTGCTTTTATAAGGGTACTGGGAGGCTCTAGAAGGGTCTGGGTGCTTTTATAAGGGTCCGGGGAGCCTCTAGAAGGGTCTGGGTGCTTTTAGAAAGGTCCTGGGGGGCTCTAGAAGGGTCTGGGGGCTTTTAGAAGGGTCCTGGAGGGCTCTAGAAGGTTCTGGGTGCTTTCAGAAGGGTCCTGGGGGTCTCTAGAAGGGTCTGGGGCCTTTTAGAATTGTCCTGGGGGGCTCTAGAAGGGTCTGGGTGCCTTTAGAAGGGTCCTGGGTGACTCTAGAATGTTCTGCTGGCTTTCAGAAGGGTCCTGGAGTCCTCTAGAATGGTCTGGGGGCTTTTAGAAGGGTCATGGGTGGCTCTAGAAGGGTCTGGGGGCTTTTAGAAAGGTCCTGGGTTGCTCTAGAAGGGTCTGGGGGCTTTTCGAAGGGTCCTGGGAATCTCTAGAAGGGTCTGGGGGCTTATAGAAGGGTCCTGGGAGGCTCTAGATGGGTCTGGGTGCTTTTAGAAGGGTCCTGGGATGCTCTAGAAGGGTCTTGGGGCTTGTAGAAGGGTCTTGGGGGGCTCTAGAATGTTCTGGGTGCTTTTAGAAGGGTCCTGGGTGGCTCTAGAAGGGTCTGGGGGCTTTTAGAAGGGTTCGGGGGGGCTCTAGAAGGGTCTGGGTGCTTTTAGAAGTGTCCTGTGGTGCTCTAGAAGGGTCTGGGGAATTTTAGAAGGGTCCTCGGATGCTCTAGAAGGGTCTGGGTGCTTTTAGAAGGGTCCTGGAGGGCTCTAGAAGGTTCTAGGGGCTTTCAGAAGGGTCCTGGGGGTCTCTAGAAGGGTCTGGGCGCTTTTAGAAGGGTCCTGGGGGTCTCTAGAAGGGTCTGAGTGCTTTTAGAATGGTCCTGGGGGGCTCTAGAAGGGTCTGGTGGCTTTTAGAAGGGTCCTGGGTGGATCTAGAAGGTTCTGGAGGCTTTCAGAAGGGTCATGGGGGTCTCTAGAATGGTCTGGGGGCTTTTAGAAGGGTCCTGGGGAGCCCTAGAAGGGTCTGGGTTCTTTTAGAAGGGTCCTGGGATGCTCTAGAAGGTTCTTGGAGATTTCAGATTGGTCCTGGGGGCCTCTATAAGGATCTGGGTGCTTTTAGAAGGGTCCTGGGGGGCTCTAGAAGGGTCTTGGGGCTTTTAGAAGGGTCCTGGGGTGCTCTAGAAGGGTCTGGGGACTTTTAGAAGGGTACTGGGGTGCTCTAGAATGGACGGGGTGCCTTAAGAGGGCCCTGGGGACCTCTAGATTGGTCTGGGGGCTTTTAGAAGGGTCCTGGGGGGCTCTAGAAGGGTCTGTAGGCTTTTAGAAGGGTCCTGGGGGGCTCTAGAAGTGTCTGGGGGCTTTTAGAAGGGTCCTGGTGTCCTCTAGAAGGGTCTGAGGGCTTTAGAATGGTCCCGGGAGGCTCTAGAATGGTCTGGGGTTTTTTAGAAGGATCCGTGGAGGGTCTAGAAGGGTCTGGGGGCTTTTAGAAGGGTCCTTGGGGCCTCTAGAAGGGTCTGGGGGCATTTAGATGGGTCATAGGGGGCTCTAGAAGGGTCAGGGGGCTTTTAGAAGGGTCCTGGGGGGCTCTAGAAGTTTCTGGGGGCTTTTAGAATGATCCGGGGACGGTCTAGAAGGGTCTGGGTGCTTTTTGAAGGATCCTAGGGGGCTCTAGAAGGGTCTGAGGGCGTTTAGATGGATCCGGGGAGTGTCTAGAAGGGTCTGGGGGCTTTTAGAAGGGTCCTGGGGTTCTCTAGAAGGGTCTGGTGGCTTTTAGAAGGGTCCTGGGAGGCTCTAGAAGGGTCTGGGGGCTTTTAGAATGATCCTGGGGGGCTCTAGAAGGGTCTGGGGGCTTTTAGAATTATCCGGGGACGGTCTAGAAAGGTCTGGGTGCTTTTTGAAGGATCCTAGGGGGCTCTAGAAGGGTCTGGGGGCTTTTAGAAGGATCCGGGGAGGGTCTAGAAGGGTCTGGGGGCTTTTAGAAGGGTCCTGGGGTTCTCTAGAAGGGTCTGGTTGCTTTTATAAGGGTACTGGGAGGCTCTAGAAGGGTCTGGGTGCTTTTATAAGGGTCCGGGGAGCCTCTAGAAGGGTCTGGGTGCTTTTAGAAAGGTCCTGGGGGGCTCTAGAAGGGTCTGGGGGCTTTTAGAAGGGTCCTGGAGGGCTCTAGAAGGTTCTGGGTGCTTTCAGAAGGGTCCTGGGGGTCTCTAGAAGGGTCTGGGGCCTTTTAGAATTGTCCTGGGGGGCTCTAGAAGGGTCTGGGTGCCTTTAGAAGGGTCCTGGGTGACTCTAGAATGTTCTGCTGGCTTTCAGAAGGGTCCTGGAGTCCTCTAGAATGGTCTGGGGGCTTTTAGAAGGGTCATGGGTGGCTCTAGAAGGGTCTGGGGGCTTTTAGAAAGGTCCTGGGTTGCTCTAGAAGGGTCTGGGGGCATTTCGAAGGGTCCTGGGAATCTCTAGAAGGGTCTGGGGGCTTATAGAAGGGTCCTGGGAGGCTCTAGATGGGTCTGGGTGCTTTTAGAAGGGTCCTGGGATGCTCTAGAAGGGTCTTGGGGCTTGTAGAAGGGTCTTGGGGGGCTCTAGAATGTTCTGGGTGCTTTTAGAAGGGTCCTGGGTGGCTCTAGAAGGGTCTGGGGGCTTTTAGAAGGGTTCGGGGGGGCTCTAGAAGGGTCTGGGTGCTTTTAGAAGTGTCCTGTGGTGCTCTAGAAGGGTCTGGGGAATTTTAGAAGGGTCCTCGGATGCTCTAGAAGGGTCTGGGTGCTTTTAGAAGGGTCCTGGAGGGCTCTAGAAGGTTCTGGGGGCTTTCAGAAGGGTCCTGGGGGTCTCTAGAAGGGTCTGGGCGCTTTTAGAAGGGTCCTGGGGGTCTCTAGAAGGGTCTGAGTGCTTTTAGAATGGTCCTGGGGGGCTCTAGAAGGGTCTGGTGGCTTTTAGAAGGGTCCTGGGTGGATCTAGAAGGTTCTGGAGGCTTTCAGAAGGGTCATGGGGGTCTCTAGAATGGTCTGGGGGCTTTTAGAAGGGTCCTGGGGAGCCCTAGAAGGGTCTGGGTTCTTTTAGAAGGGTCCTGGGATGCTCTAGAAGGTTCTTGGAGATTTCAGATTGGTCCTGGGGGCCTCTATAAGGATCTGGGTGCTTTTAGAAGGGTCCTGGGGGGCTCTAGAAGGGTCTTGGGGCTTTTAGAAGGGTCCTGGGGTGCTCTAGAAGGGTCTGGGGACTTTTAGAAGGGTACTGGGGTGCTCTAGAATGGACGGGGTGCCTTAAGAGGGCCCTGGGGACCTCTAGATTGGTCTGGGGGCTTTTAGAAGGGTCCTGGGGGGCTCTAGAAGGGTCTGTAGGCTTTTAGAAGGGTCCTGGGGGGCTCTAGAAGTGTCTGGGGGCTTTTAGAAGGGTCCTGGTGTCCTCTAGAAGGGTCTGAGGGCTTTTAGAATGGACCTGGGGGACTCTAGAAGGGTCTGGGGGCTTTTAGATGGGTCCTGGGGGGCTCTAGAAGGGTCTGGGGGCTTTGAGAAAGGTCCTGGGGGACTCTAGA
>JAUNZM010002611.1:0-16002 GCA_033459285.1 Clamator glandarius | reverse complement strand
GTGCTCTTACATGTCAGTCAAGGAGACCCACAGCACTGTCACAGATGCCCTTTAATGCTGCCAAAAGGCTGCTGGACTGAGGCAGACCACAGCTTTTTTTTTATATTACATCTTTGCGTGTGCAGGGAGAAGTCCTAACATGGTGCAGCTCAGGACGAGTCGATCTGATTTCACAGAATCATAGAATCACCAGGTTGGAAGAGACTCACCGGGTCATCGAGTCCAACCATTCCCATCAAATACTAAACCATGTCCCTCAAAAAGCTCATAATTGCTGGCTTCTCCGAAGACAGCCCACTACAGCCGAAGCCAAGGGGTGTTTGGGTGGGCAAGACGCCCACCAGTGCATCTCCACCTCCTCCTACTACACTGGAGGGCATCCCAACAAACCCTGGGCTCAGCAGCGCCCAGGAGCACCCTGGACTTCAGCAGCGCCCAGGAGCACCCTGGACTTCAGAAGCGCCCAGGAGCACCCTGGACTTCAGAAGCTTCCAAGACTGGACACTGGGAGGATTCTGAAATCTGCTTCTGTCCTCGTGCTTGCACTGAGGCCCAGCACCGCTGCCACATGGCACATGACCTCCACCCCAGCACATACCTCCCCACCACGGGGCAGCCACAAGTGGGTGGGTATCACCTCAGAGAGCCCGGGCACCGGTCTGTTTAGGGACAGGTTGGGTTATTTTTGCTTTGCTGGCGCCTCCAGGGCTGGGGAAGCAGAGCCGGGTGTTCAGCCACCCCCTCCCAAGGACACCCCCTTGTGCCACCCAGCCTGGGTGCTGTCTCTTTAAAACCTTCATCCCTGAGTCTGAATGAAGCCAAGGGAAGAAAATCCTGGAGATGAGTGCTTCATTTAAACGTCTCCTCCAGCGCTCTCATTCATTCACGCGCCCCGTGAGCGTCCCTGCCCTGGCACTCTTCCTCTGCCTGCTCCTCAGGGAGGGGGCACAGAACGCCTACGGATACCTATCCTCTTCAGGATGCAACGAAATCCCTCAACCTACTGCCAGGACAGTGTGCACCAAAACCCCAAATCCATCCCAAGCGAGGCCATCGTGGACCATGCAGAAGGGAAAATAAGCTGCCTGAGGGCCCCTGCACATCAGCAACCCCACTCCTCACCCTTTCTCCTTGTAGCATCAACACAGCCGACACTGGGAGGGATGCAGATGCGCCCTATTAAAGTGTATCCCTCTGCCCCCCCCAAGTGATTTTGACCCCCTCTTGCACACAACCCTGCATGCAAATCCTGCCCTACGTGGCCTCCTGGCAACTCAGAGCCTGAACGCAAGCAGCCAGCTACCTCGGTGACAAGCCCAGGGACTTTATTTAAATAAATATGTATGTATATGCTGTTACTTTGGGACTGGCGATGCCTCGGATTCCGATGTCTCCATGGTTACTGCTCATGGTGGGAGCTGGGGGTAATTGAACTCTGGGGGTTCGCCGTTCATCGCCCAGCTCCTTCTTCCCGTTCCTGCAGCTCCACTCAGCCCTTCTGCCTTCCCTGGTGAGCACCAAGGCAAGACACCTCTCAGCTTTCCCCTCGTACAGCAGGAGGGGGGAGGAGAAGCGAGGTTCTCCTCGAGAACTCCTTGCGTGAATGATTTTGTCAGCTCCATAGGTGATTAGACACGAATGCAGATCAGCTTCTCCCCATCTCGAAAGAAAAGATAATCCTGATCGGCACTGAGATGAAGTCAAACATCTCCTCCCACCACCCGGCTAGACAGGAATGAAATATGGAGAGACGGCGTCAGGAGCAGCGCCGGCATCCCAGCTCTGAGCTGCTGCTGTCTCGGAGGAGCGAGCGGCAGAGGCACTGGGGCTCACCTGCTGGCAGCTCTCCCTGCAAGCTTGAGAGCTTGTGAAACCCTCCTTCAGCTGTTCAAGCGTGCAAGGTGAGCCCCACAGGTCAGCAGCCCAAGGCACTGGCTGGAAAGAGCCAATAAAACCACAGAACTGCAAAGCCCGGCTAGACAGAAACGAGCATCTTTTACATCCAGGAGCATCCAACTTGGCTCAACCCCAAGCTTCGTGGAAGTGCCCAGAGATACCTGATCCCATCACCCAAACCCAGCACCGTTTCACTTGCAGGTGCTACCTGGCCTTGATGTATTTTCGCTGCTTGCTTACTAACCTCTTATTCCCATGTAGCAGCGACCCTGAGGACCTCTGGCTTTCTAACGTTGCTTTCCTTCCACACGGCACAAAAGCCTAACTAGCTTTTCTCCTCTTCACCACTCAGAGCCACAAACACTTCAGATGTGGGCTAACTGAGGGGGGGGGAGCGGACAGTGAAATGCAACCTCTTGCAGAAAAAAAGAAAAATGCCCCCCAAAAAATGTATTTGTCTTGTCTGGGAATAGGAAGAGATGTGATAACACTCTTCAATTATGTAAAAGGTTGCTACAAAGGGTGTGGGAATAAATTGCACCGAATCCCTACGGGGAACAGGACAAGAAGTAGTGGGCTGTAAATTGTAGATTAGACACTAGGAAAGAAAAAAGCATAGCAAGATTATTTAAGCTTTAGGGAAGAGAGCTGGGGAGCTGCTGGGATTTGAGAGGTCAGAGAACTCCTGATGAGAAATGGTCTGGAAAAGCATCTCCCATTTTGACACAGGTGAATGGACCAGAACCCCTTGCAAGGTGCTCTTCTGTCTGGGATTTTTAGTGCTCAGTGGTTGGTTCAGACTGGCTTTGCACTGGTTTCATAAAATCATAGAATCACCAGGTTGGAAAAGAACCACCGGATCATCGAGTCCAACCATTCCCATCAATCACTAACCCATGTCCCTCAGCACCTCATCCACCCGTCCCTTAAACCCCTCCAGGGAATGTGACTCAACCCCCTCCCTGGGCAGCCTCTGCCAGGGACCAATCACCCTTTCTGGGAAAATTTTTTTCCCAATGTCCAGCCTAAAGCTCCCCTGGTGGAGCTTGAGGCCATTCCCTCTCATCCTGCTCCCTGTCACTGGGGAGAAGAGCCCAGCGCCCTCCTCTCCACAACCTCCCTTCAGGTAGTTGGAGAGAGCAATGAGGTCTCCCCTCAGCCTCCTCTTCTCCAGGATAAACAACCCCAGCTGAACATTAGGAAAAAAATTTTCCCAGAAAGGGTGATTGGTCCCTGGCAGAGGCTGCCCAGGGAGGGGGTTGAGGGACAGGTGGATGAGGTGCTGAGGGACATGGGTTAGTGATAGATGGGAATGGTTGGACTCGGTGATCCAGTGGGTCTCTTCCAACCTGGTTATGATTCTATGATTGCCACAGCTGGTAAATTCACACAAACCTGTGAAACCACCTCACGTTAAAGAAGACAAAAAAGCTCCTGCCAGTAAGTGCCAAATGTTATCTCTGATGCCTTCATTGCCTGTTCCCTAGGGCCTCCCTACACCAAATCCATGCTTCTGTTAAGTGACAGAACAGCTCATCAAACTTGAAACATCTTTAGTGATATTTACTCTCCCACAATAATATGAACATGGTAACAAGGACTGAGATGGGAAAAACTGGGCTAAATAGTTGGGATTTTATGTAAAGTGAGACTAAGCTTTACCAAAGTGGGAACTTTTCCAAAACCAGACAATCCTCTCTGATAAAAAAAAAAAATCCACACCAAATAAACTCATCCCTCAGTGACAGAAGCTTCCAAGACTCTGCAGTGGGAGGCAGACAAAAGCATGGACCTCCCCCCTTTGGGACCAAACCTCTGACCAGCTGAATCACAAGGAAGCTACAGTCTGATGGGTCAATCAAGAAACACTACATTTGTCTTCTGTTTAAAAAACAAACAACTTTTCACCTATCAGCTCTTGCAGACCGCAAGAAAAGAATATCAGCAAATTTCCCCCTGGATGCTGTTTCCAGTTTTTCTCAGGTTAAGGTGCTGGGAAAGCTGAGCCCACAGGGGAGATGCTTCTGCCCTGCTTGCTGCTCCAACTCAGACCTGTAGTTTATATTCTAGTAACAAAACAAGCACTGCTCTTGAGTTCCAAACTCTTATCTTTTATCTGAAGCATATATTTTCCTGGCACTTGTTCCGCTTCAGTACCCAGGGTATAACTGCACCTCTTGTGTTTAAAATGTATCTGCCATCTGGAAAGAACACAGAGACCTATAGCCTCGCTTCGCTCTGCTCTGACTGCAGGTGTCTGGATTTAAGCACACAAACATTTTTATCTGCTTCCCCACCCCCTCCTCCTTTCTCGTGTCTGAGTTGTTTGACTAAAATCTGAGCCATTTCTCAGGGTCTGTCTCACAGCCCAGTCAACACGGAGGGAATCTGTGCCAAAAACCCATTTCTTTCTGATCTGATTGTTTGTTTTCCTGCCTTTCCAGTTTGGGATTTTTGACAGGGAGCCATGCAAAACCAACTGCTCATTGTTTACTGGGAAGCCTGCGGCTTCGTTTTAGTCATTTCGCTCGCAAAATGACTCGAAGATCTGATGGAAAGTCAATTAGCTCCTCGCACGCCGTTTGGTATCCACACATGCAGGAAAGTCAACCCAAACGAGCGCCCTGGGGAGTCATCGCTGGATCAGACCAAGGATGCTCCTCCTGCGCTGCCCAGTTACCTGTTCCCACAGCTCACGAGGCTGCTGGTACCTCCTCAGCTGAGGTACCTCCCCAAATCCACCCCTGCTCCATCTCCAAGAGCCACAGCTGATCAGGAAGATTTGGAGAGAGTCATGAGAAGGCAAGAGTGCCCAGGCAGGGCATCCCACCAGCACTGCCCCCAGGTCCATCACCTGGACAGCATCTTCCCATCTCCTCCCACCGGGGAAGGGGGGCAGAGTCCTCACCCCCATTTTGCTACAAGCATTTAAGGGTCAGAGATCAAGTTACCCCTCCATGGCAGCCCAAACATACCAGGTCCCTGGCTGCGTGGTGCTTTCCCCAACCAACCTTTAATCATGCTCTTGAATTCGCTCTAAGCTAACTTCTCGGCATCCTCCTAACTGCAGGCCAGAATAGGGCATGTTATTCTAGGAGAATAAATAAAAGTGGGAGCAAAATCCCTCAACACTTAGCCAGGGCTCAGTGGGTCTTCCAAATCAGCCCCTACTCCTTTCCAAGCCTCCGCTTCCTCATCCCAAGAGCTGCCCGCAACCACAGCCAGGTTACCAAGCGTTTGCGATCAGCATTTAGGTCTCCTGTCCTCTTCTCCACCAGCTGCAGATCTCCACCAACAGCTTTGTTGTCTTTCACGCCTCTAAAAATGTTATTGACAAGCAGGGCTCAGGGCTGAATCCGAGATGCCTCCAGAAGCAAACACCTTCTAACGTTTCTCCACTTAGAGCAACACTGAAGCGGACAAGACAATTGTGATGTTACGAGCAACACCGAGATAATCCATTATGGCCCCGTTCTGATTTCAGTGGAGATAAAGTTTATTTTCTCCCTAGTAGCTGAAATAGTGCCATGGTTTGGATTTAGGATGAGAATAATGTTGATAACACGCTGTTTAATTCTTGCTAAGTACATCAAGTCAGTGACTTTTCAGCTTCCATGCTCTCCTGGTGAGGAGGGGCACAAGAATCTGGGAGGGAGCACAGCCAGGACAGCTGACCCAGACTGGCCAAAGGGATATTCTGTACCATAAAACATCATGCTCAGTATATAAACTGGGGGAGCTGGCCAGGAGGCTGGGATCATTGCTCAGGAATGGGCTGGGCATCGGTTTTCAGATGGTGAGCAATTGCATTGTGCATCACTGGTTTTATGTATTCTGTTATTATTATCATCATCATCATTCCCTCACTCTTTTTCGCTGTCCTATTAAACTGTCTATCTCAACCCACGAGTTTCACTTTTATTCATCCTCCTCCCCATCCCCCTGGAGATGAGCGAGCAGCTATGTGGAGCTCAGTTGCTGCCTGGGGTGAAACCCCAGCAGGGCCACTTTCCGTGACCACCTTGCGCTTGCCCTTATGAGACGCTTAACTTCAGCCCACGTTAAGAGGGGTAACTTCCAGAGCCAAAGGAGGGTGGAGGATGCTGCAAATTGCCTCCAGGTTTCCTAACACTAGCCTGGACAGAAGCAGCAGGCAATCGCAGTCTGATCCTCACTCTAACTCCCAGACCAAGGAACCACATGAAGCTCAAAAGCCACAGGATAGCCCTGCTGTCCCAAATCCCTCCATCCAAACCCCTGAAGCTGGGTGGCCTCGGGAAGCATCAAGGGCTGTGCCCAATGCGTTCATTTGGGATGTCCCAAGGGCTGGAGGCTCAAACATAACTCACCTCCGTTAATAGGGACAGATTTAGCATGCGGCATCCTTTCCATCCACTTCAACATTCAGAAAAAAACTGGGTTTTATTTTCCAACCCTCTAACCAAGGGATTTGCTGAGAGACACTGGCTCACCCAGTGAGCTCTGGCCCCATCGCTGTCCATGGATTTGAAGCCACAAGGCTCCAAAACACCCTTAATGCCGTAGTGCGGGTGACTACACACCCCTCCCACCAGGTCCTTAGATAACCCCCACGCTGCCAGCCTGCCCCAGATTTATACGAAGTCACCAAGACCCTCTGAGGAAAGCCAAGAGCCGGTGATGGCTAACCCCAGGGAGCTTCAGCAACGCTTTTGTGGGGACTGGCACCCCTCAGGGCTGCTCAGACTTTGAGGCACAGCTCCAAGACATGATAAACAACAATATTAGTGAAGTAATGTCTAAACAGATCCAACTGGGATCCTCCTGCCATCAGGCAGAGAAGGCTTCTCGCTGCAGGAGGCACCCAGAGACGCGTATGAGCAACAGGGGAATAGCTTAGAACGCTCAATACCTTTTACAGCCTCTCTACTGATGCAGCTCATCTCAATCCCAGTCACCAAACAGTCTCGCCTCTACACCAAACAGACCTTTTCTTTACCCATTACGGATCAAGTCAGGGCTTTTGTGGATGCATATTTGCATACTGTCTCTTAGAAAAGTATCTTGCCAAGTCTCCGCTATATTCCCATCCCTGCCTTGAGGGAGATTCATATTTTAGCCCCAAGGGCCCCGGCTTTAGGCAAACCAGCCACAGGCTCCATGAACACCCTGCCACCTCTGTCCTAGGCGTGCGGCACTGTCCGGGGAGCAGGGAGGGGACCGATGGGCGAGGGGGCTGTGGCAGCATCAGCAGACGGCACTCCCAGCGCTGCCTGCGGAGCCAGAGTCATCGTTCCCAGTCCTTCCACCTAGTCCCCAAGCTGCTCACATTAAACCAGCGCATATCCTAAGCCGCAGCTATTATACATCACTCTTATCCTTCTGCTTGCTGGGACTGTTTACAATGGGTGTTAAAGCATTACAGAAGCGGCTGTCAGCTACCGTATTTATGAAAGCTGCGATCTCCAAGCCAGCTCTTATCAGGTTTAATACAGTTCTCCCAGCCTGTCTGTCAGCAGAAATGAAATTTCAAGGGGGCTTTGAGGAATTTTGCATCCAGAGCATTCAGCTAAATCCAGCAGAAGCTGGTAAGCACTGAGAAAAAAACATCAGACTGCAGGTGTAATGGCACGTGGAAAGGAACCGCAGCTTCCCTCAGGGAGCAGCCAGTCATTCCCCAGAGCCAGCAGGATGCTGGGATGTGCCGTCAGGGCCAACCATGACTTATTAGGTGGGGTGGAAAGCCTCCTGCTCCAGCCCCAGCCAGGCTATAACAGGGCACAAGGTAGCTAGATGAAAGCACATAACGTATCGTTAGTTACGTGGCATGGAATAGTCCGAGAGCCCACTGCTTCCGAAGACGTGCGTGGGCACTGAGCTCCCTCCATGCTACTCTAGGACATCCCACTGTGAAGAAGTCCAGGTCCAAAGCTGACCATGCCTCAGAGGCATCTGTGGTCTCAAAAATAGCTTTATGAGGGCAAGAGAAATACAGAAGTGATGGGTGCTGAGTATAGGCTTGAAGAGCAGCCTGTTACGCAGCTGACAGAGAGCAGGAGTTACTGTGCTGCTTTCAAAATCTGGAAATTCAGATCTGGACAGAGCAACAGAACAAGGGGAAAAGGAATTGCTCTCAAGACCTGAGCCCAGTTGGGTCTCTGTTCTCACCTCCCTTTCTGAGCCACCTCGGCTGCAAGACCTGCTGGACTCGTCCCAACCCACCTCACCTGGGCAGGACTTTAGAAAGCTTCTCCGTATTTCCCATGGGTCTCACACTACAGGAGGTGCCCAGAGCTGCCTGCACCATCTCAAATGGAAAAAGCACTGGGTAATGAGGGTACCAGGAGGGAGAAGAAACAGGAAAAAACATCTGCAGATTAAGAAAACAGTCACAAAAAAAATAAAATAAATAAAGAAGAGCTGATGGCTTTGCTCCGAGGAAGGCAGCGAGAAGGTTCAGCTTTTAATCCCAGGATTTCGGAAGATTCAGACAGTTTGCTCCACTGCCTGTTTCACCCCACAAAGCTTCCTTGCAGCTCCCATTCAGGCAGTTTCAGCTGAAGGCAGCAAGGAGCTGAGAGAACTGTTGCTGGGAAACTGTTCAGAAACCCTGGCTAGACAAGGCACCTACAAACACAGAGCTGGCGGTGCCCAAGCAGCACAGGCTGGCATGAGCAACAGCTGCTCTGTGATGCCACCCATCCCTCTATCTGAGCAAATCATCCACTTAACCCCAGCCCTGGTAGCTGCAAATTAGATCCGTCTATAGGACAGAGGGAACAACGCTGAGGGCAATCAGAACAGCACATCTGCTGAGCAAACAAGAACTGATGTCTCGGTCCGCTGGACCCCATCAAAGCATTTGACGTGTCCATGTGGAGGTGGCTTCCCCTCGAAACACTCAAGTGCTGGGTCGTGTTTGTCTCCCGTTGAACGGTAGGAGCCCAGACCAGCTTCTCCTTTTCCAGCTCCAGGGTGGATGCACTGGATATCGTTTCCCACGTAAATCTCTCCTTACACCATCTTGATAAATAAGCTATAGGTGTTTGGCGCAAGATTGATCTCAAAACTTCCGCGTCGTTGCATGCACACAGTGCTCCCTACTGTAAAACAGGCTGGTGAGCTCCACCAACTCCAAAATAATTAGGGTCAGCCCATGTGAGGGCATCCCCAGGGCTTCGTTGGAAGGTTTCTGCCCCCAGATCCCACCCGTCACAGCTCATCTCCACCCTGCTGCCACGGAAGGTCCTCGTGTGCTCCCAGCAGGAGGAAAACAGCCCTTCATTTCTCACCAGCTCTGCTCAAGGGCGACAAAATTCAGTGCAGATCATTAAATGAATGTTTGCCTCTTGAGGCACTGCCTTGAGGGGGTTTGTTTTGAGCTTCACCCTTTCCCCTTAGAGTTTTGAAGGGCATATCATTCACTTCTCCAGCTCTGGAACCAGCAGTTACACGGCTGGGGTGCGGCTGCCCTCCTGCTGCCAGGCAAGCTCTCAGCTAGCCAGCCTGTGGGGGGATCTTGGCCACAACATCTTCCCAGAGCTCCAAAATAGAAACCTGTGAAGTTCAGGGCAGCAGAAGACCTAGGTGATTGTCATGGGCTCATGTGACGCGACAGAAAGAGCCAAGGATGATGGAGATCTACCGCGTACCCCAGGGAATCACCACCCATCCTCTCTCCGCTGCCTGTTTCTTGGAAGAAATAAGAATGAAAGCCTCGTGAAGCTCCTACTCAGCCAGCAGGGCTCTTTCCCCACCCCTCAGTTTGGTTTCCCTGCAGATGAAGGATGCTCATCACTCTCCTCGCGGTGCCTCCTGCTCCAGGAGAAGCAGCAGCTGCACACGTGGGGCACCGATCTCAGCTGGGGCCTCTGAACGCTGCCACGCAGCGCAAATAAAAAGTGATAATAGGAAATGGAGGGTGAATTAAACATATGAATCACTTCCTCTCCTGGCTTTCCCTCCTCCTGTTGTTCCTCTTATCCCCTCAGAAAAGTCCCAAGGAGAACATTAATTTCCTTTTCCTCTTTTCTGCGAGGAACGCCAAGGGCAGGGGGTAATTTCTCTCCTTATTTTCAGCTGACAGCAACAGAGCTGTGTTTATGCTCCTAAGACCACTTCTCAGTCGTATACAGAAGCAAACCCCCTCGGGTGGCTTTAGCAGGGACCAGAGCGCCCCTGGTTCCCATCAGACAGCCACAGCCTCACCCAGAGCTCACCCTACCCCTCCAACTCCTACAGCCAACGTGGCTCGAAATGCACCTTTCAGCCCCGTGTTGCTGGAGGGTGGGTGCATGGGCACCCCAAGGCCTCTCAGCACATCACAGCACTCCCTGGACGAGGCTGTCACAGCAACTCTAGCTGCCAGGAGCCTCCAAGGGCACCAGACGGCCCATTGCTTTGGGGAAAATAAGCACAAAAGGCCATTTCCCCCCACCAGGCGACCGCCAGCCTGGGACCAGGGCATCACCAGCACGAAGGAGAGCTTATTCAGAACCTTGTGTTGGCTTGCAGAGAAAGCTACGGCTCTACTGCCCTCTCCTCTGCCCTGGAAACAATCCTACCTGCAGGGTCTCCTGCGGGCCAGCCTGTAATTATGGCCAGTGGAGAGGATTAGCTTGGCCACTACCCAGGGGGCTCTTACCCCCTTCCCCGGTGGCACGTGGCAGCATCACGCTGCCCTCCACGTACCTCAGCTGCAATATTGACTGCTCCATCGGAGAGCTAATTACTCTCCGCAAGGAGATGCTGCCGGAGAAACAAGGCAAGCAGGACACCCCAAAGCAGCAGAAAGCCGGGCAGGCACACGTAGCGAAAGGACGTCCTGCTACAGCTGAAAGCAGATGGACGCAGCCTTCGCCACCCAAAATCCCATTAAAAGCCTCTGCCCATAAGCTGGGGAGGCAGCACAGTGCCGGGGAGGCTGTGGCACCAGCTTTTCCCCCTGCTCTGGGATTCCTGGGCTGTCCCTCCTCGCTCTCCTGCCAAGGGAAAGGGTGCAGAGCAAGGCAGGGCTTGCAAAAACCCTAAGCCAGGCAGTGGAGGCAACACAAAGCATCTTCTCCCAAGTGACAGGGGACAGGACGAGAGGGAATGGCCTCAAGCTCTGCCAGGGGAGGTTCAGCCTGGACATTAGGAAAAAGTTTTTCATGGAAAGGGTGATTGGTCCCTGGCAGAGGCTGCCCAGGGAGGGGGTTGAGTCCCCTTCCCTGGAGGGGTTTAAGGGACGGGCGGACGAGGTGCTGAAGGACACGGTTTAGTGATTGATGGGAATGGTTGGACTAGATGATCCGGTGGGTCTCTTCCAATTTGGAGGTTCTATCAAAGTTGCAAAGCCCTTTTGGTTTATTACGTACCAAGACCACTCCAAGGGTGCAGGAACCCGAGAGAGACAGACCTCTCCTCGCCTCAATAGCCTTCAGAAGCCCCTGGGCCATCCATGTCACTTGCCCAGGGGTCTGTAGTGCAAACCCTGGGGGGCCACTAAATGTTTGCGATGGAAAAACAAAGATGTATTTCTCTGCCACAGCATCACCCAGGCAGAGAGCAGGAATGAGCCAGCAGACAAACCTCCCCCACACCAACTGTGCTGCAGGGGGAGATGCTGCATTTCCTCAGATCCAGCATTTCAGGTCACTTTGACACATCTGGGAGTGCAAGGATTTCAACTCTGGGAACACTCCAAAGCATAACTCAAGACTTCCATATCGAATAATCACCTTTTCCTCGCCATCTGAGACAGCAGAGTGCTGAAGTGCTGCTATTTTCTAGTGGAAAAAACTGTTCTGTCAGCTCGAGGAAGACAAAATTGACACAGCCTGAAATTTCATCCACCTCCCTTGAACATGCTGCCCTCGTGCCCATCATGAGGCAGCCTGCAGGCATCTTGTGCCTCAGGCACCAAGCAAAGTGATTTCTGCCCCAATCCATGCAGCTGTGTCCAAAAAAATCCAACATCCCCCTTCCAAAGGGGGTTCACACCATGGCACCAAAAGGTCAAGTCATAGCAATCATCACCTCCACCTTTAAGAAAGGTCCAAGTGGCTGCAAAGCAGACTGTTACGTTGCAGCAACAAAAGCAGATTTAATCCCCAAAGCAGGATTTTACAAGATCTTAGGAGAACCCACAACAGGTCCGTACTAGATCTTCTACACTGAAGTGTTTTCCTAAGCTGCAGGTGGTTTAGAGCAAGAATCCTAAGAAAAAAAGACAGAATATTGCAATTTATCTGAATTTTTCAAATGTTTCTGCCCAAAACTCCGTGAACAAGAGACTGGGAGAACTAAATCATCAGCTTACTCAGCCATAAACTGAAATCATCCATCAGAAACGAATGAGAACATCCAGTACGAATAGGAATAAGTGACAGACAATCGGCACAGCCAGAATCTGGTGCTGGGGACCAGCCCAAGCACCTGGTGGCATTGAAAGCCCGGAGCTGAGGCTGTAGGGGAACCAGAGGAAGGAAGGTGGAGGAAGCCCCAGTGTCATCACCAGAAGTGCTGCAGAGGTCCACGGCGCTGGGCTTTGCAAGCTGCGGGCTGGGAGAGGCTGTGGTGGGAAGCAGAGGTTGGCACATCACTCATCCCAGCTCCATGGGGACAGGGAGGAGCACGCCAGGGCACCAGGCCAAGAGGTGACTGCAGAGCTCTCAGTCGTGGTGAAACCGAAAAGGACAAGGACACAGGAGTGAGCAATACTGGGATGAGAGGCAGAGAGCCCAGAGCGGTTCTGCTGTCTCCATTGCTGCAAAAAGCCACTGAAAACAACAGCCCTGAACTCATACAATGAATTTAGAACAACAAAGAGATCTTCTCTTTTGTTTTTTAGATACAATATGCAATTAACCTGTGGGATTCATCACCACACGGCTAATTGAGAGCAACCACTCAAGGGAGCTGCAAACAAAACCGTGAAGAGCATCCATGCTGGCTGGGGATGGGAAAACACATCCCCCAGGGTGGTCTTCTCCACAGGGATGTCCAGCAGAGAGCTGCCACCAAGGGATGTGGGTGTCCTTGAGAAGGGCATGGGTCAGGTGCTTTTTTATCAGAACAGAGGGAAAACAGGGAGATGCAGCGACTCCTTTGTGCTCCAGCTGCACCTGGTATCACGAGTGAGTCGGAGCAGGGCTGTAAGCAGGCATGGCCCAGGTTCCACACAGGGATGAGCCTCAGAGCAGGGTCCTTCCCAGCCAGGGAGGCCACGGTGACCACTCTGGGTCAGGAGAAGACCAAGCCTTGCTCTTTGTTTCCACCTTTCTTCACACTTATGCTCTTTTGGAGGCCATTCCCACCACCCCACGGTGCAAACAGATGTTACCATACCTGCGAGCAGGAGATCTGCATTCTAAAACAGTCAGTCCTCCCAGGTGGGGGACAGCACACAGCATTCCCAGTCCAGCACCAGTGCTCCCAGTGTGACTTCCCTTGCTATCAGAGACCATGGCCAGCACAGGGCTGCTCTCCAGAGGACCAGTGGGCTGAGATGCTATCATAGAAACACCAGGTTGGAAAATAACCACCGGATCATCAAGTCCAACCATTCCTATTAATGACTAACCCGTGTTCCTCAACGCCTCGTCCATCCATGCCTTAAACCCCTCCAGGGAAGGTGACTCAATCCCCTTCCTGGGCAGCCTCTGCCAGGGACCAATGATCCTTTCCGTGAAAATTTTTTTCCTGATGTCCAGCCTGAACCTCCCCTGGCGAAGCTTGTGGCCATTCCCTCTCGTCCTGTCCTCTGTCACTTAAGAGAAGAGGCCAGCTCCCTCCTCTCCTCTCTATCCTAGCAGGTGCTTGGGCAGGTTTTCCAAATACCCACATATCAAAAAAGCAACATCAGGAGAAAAAAAAAAAAAGCAGCACCTAAAACTGCCCTCAAGGAGCAATCTGGTTCCTGCTCCAGCAGCCTTCTGCTCACTAACATCTTGGGAACACAGAAGGAGGGAGAAGATTGCTAAATGTAGCCTTTCTTTGCAAGGCTGGGATTGCTTTTCCTGGCTAAAACCTACTGCTGCTGACAAATACCAGGAGCCTGGGAGCAGGGAAACGTATTGCACAGTTGTCCTTCCCTCAGATCCGCATTTGGGAGTCAGCAGATGTGCTCAGCCCCTCTAGCCACCCTTCATTTTCAGGAGGACCATCAGGCAAACCCCACGCCTGCCACCACTCAGCGTTCCAGAGGAGCTCCACCAGCAGTTTGTCCCAGCTCGAATCCTGAGACTGCCAAGGATGAGGAAGGCAGACCTTCCCAGATATTTCTGGAGGAAGTTCCTGAGTTTGCCATGCAAGGCAGCACGCGTCATCCCCAGCAGCCAGGGAAAATGACTGCTCAGATCCACTGCAGCTGCTGCCAGCAAGGAGAAACGCCTCCCAAAGCCCATCTCGCTCTTCTCTGCATCCCATCTCCCAGGCTTCAGAAAGGCACAAGCCTCTTCTAATATGCCTGATCATGTGCCGTGTTATTACCATGAGCCTTTAACCTGCACCTGGCTAATGAAAATGATGAGTTGCTTCCTACCTGCAGAATCAAACCCAAGTTGCCCTGGGAAGCTGCAGCTCCCCCATCCCTGGTGGGGCTCCAGGCCAGGCTGGATGGGGCTGGGAGCCCCTGATCCAGTAGGATGTGTCCCTGCCCAGGGCAGCGGGTGGAACTGGGTGGGCTTTAAGGTCCCTTCCAACCCAAACTATTCTATGATTCTGTGATAGGTGGGCTATGCAGATGAAAGCTAACCCGCTACCTCACACCTCCTGTGCTGGCCAGCAGCAGGTGCTCAGAGAAGTGGAGGAGAACAGGACAAGCGTGTAGCGATGCTCCCTGAAAATGCTCCCCCAAGCTTCTTTACTACCCTTCAAGCTCAGGTTTATTTTTTGAGCATCCACAGCACTTTGCAGCAAGGAATTCCAACTGCTTAGCACCATTCCAAACAGCTCATGTGCCTGGACCACAGGCTGAGGTCCCTTAGGTCTCACATCAGAGTCCAAACCCAAGCTGCTCCCCTACACTGGTGATTTTATAGCAAAGAAGCCCCAGTCGCTCCCTAGACCACTTCTTCCCCCTCCCCAGCAAGTGCCCAGCAGGCAACAGCAGGAAATCTCCTGTTGGCCAGAAGATCTGGTCACAGCCTCCATCACGTCCCACGTACGTAAGCCGAGGCACCGAGCACTCCTGATCACCCTCCAAGAGGATAACCGAGTTCAGCAGCTCTTTCCAGACAACACAGCAGCTAATGATGCCACCAACCATCCCCCAGCTGTCTGGTGGCCCCAGGTCCCTGACCCAGAGGCCACGGACTGTTCCTTAAGACGCTGAGTCTCTCCAAGCACAGAACAGAACGGGACAAGTCGGGAGTGACAGCGTCTGGAAGAGGCTGTTTTACAGCTCAAGCGAGACAACAAGACAAACATTAATTTCAATCAACTCATTCTGCTCTATGAGGTTTTTATTTTATTACTCTCTGCCATCTTAAGAGTAATTTATCAACCAAAGGAGACGTTATTGAGCAACTAAAACAAATGCCGCATCTGGGTGCTCGCAGAGCGACAGCTGGTGAGGGGTGGGAGGCTGCCAGGGTCCAGTGGGATAAGAGGAGACTCCGGAGCAGCCAGGAACCTGGATTGCAGAGAGACAGGTGTGAGGACACGGTGCTGAGAGATGGCTTTGGGTACATTTGTAGCAGGCAATAAGCCAAGCAGGTGCTGGCCATGGGACATCCCACACAGCCACAGGTAGGAGACCAGCACGAGGGTGCTGGGACACAGCAGGAGGAGAGAGGACATCATGGGACACAAGCACTCAGCCACAGGGTCCTCCTGACCTGAAGTCTTCACAGAGCAAGGACAGCACCTTGCACTGCTCCATCCCAAGTGCCTGGCTGCTAACAACTTTTTTTTTTTTTAAAAAAAAACAGAGTGAGAAGAAGATGCCAAACAGATAGCAAACCCATGCTCCAGTACTGCAGACCTGAACCTGCCTGAGAGCCAGCAGAGCTGCAAGCCTCTCCTCTAACCGCGTCCTCCCCAGGGCTCAGCCTCCAGCTCAGCAGAACCAGCCACCCAAAGGCACTAAGATTATAGAATCACCAGGTTGGAAAAGACCCACCAGATCATTGAGTCCAACCATCC
>JAUNZM010002609.1:0-30432 GCA_033459285.1 Clamator glandarius | reverse complement strand
CCAGACCATTCTAGAGGCCCCCAGGACACTTCTAAAAGCACCCAGACGCTTCTAGAGCCCCCCAGGACCCTTCTGAAAGCCCCTAGACCATTCTAGAACCAACCAAGTCACTTCTAAGAGCCCCCAGACCCTTCTAGAGGCACCCAGGGCCCATCTTAAGGCCCCCAGACCATTCTAGAGCCCCCCAGGACCCTTCTAAAAGCCCCCAGACCCTTCTAGAGCACCCCAGGACCCTTCTAAAAGCCCCCAGACCCTTCTAGAGACACCCAGGACCCTATAAAAGCCCCCCGTCCCTTCTAGGGCACCCCAGGACCCTTCTAAAAGCCCCCAGACCCTTCTAGAGGCCCCCAGGACCCTTCTAAAAGCCCCCAGACCCTTCTATAGCCCCCCCGAACCCTTCTAAAAGCACCTAGACCCTTCTAGAGGCCCCCAGGACCCTTCTGAAATCACCCAGAACATTCTAGAGCCTCACAGGACCCTTCTAAAAGCACCCAGACCCTTCTAGAGTATCCCAGGACCCATCTAAAAGCCCCCAGACCCTTCTAGAGACCCCCAGTACCCTTATAAAAGCACCCAGACCCTTCTATAGACTCCCAGGACCCTTCTAAAAGCCCCCAGACCGTTCTAGAGCCTCCCAGGACCCTTCTAAAAGCCACCAGACCCTTCTAGAGCCCCCCAGGACCATTCTACAAGCCCCCTGACCCTTCTAGAGCCCAACAGGACCCTTCTAAAAGCCCCCAGACCCTTCTAGAGGCCCCCAGGACCATTCTAAAAGCCCCCAGACCCTTCTAGAGCCCCCCAGCACCCTTCTAAAAGCCCCCAGACCCTTCTAGACTTTCCCCGGGACCTTCTAAATGATCCTAGACCCTTCTAGAGCCCCCCAGGACCCCTCTAAAAGCCTCCAGACCCTTCTAGAGGCCCCCAGGATCCTTCTAAAAGCCCCCAGACCCTTCTACAGCCACCCCGGACTCCTCTAATAGATCCCAGAACCTTCTAGAGGACCCCAGGACCCTTCTATAAGTCCCCAGACCCTTCTAGAGAACCCCCTGGACCCTTCTAAAAGCCCCCAGACCATTCTAGAGGCCCCCAGGACCCGTCTAAAAGCACCCAGACCCTTCTAGAGCCCCCCAGGACCCTTCTGAAAGCCCCCAGACCCTTCTAGAACCCACCAGGACACTTCTAAAAGCCCCCAGACCCTTCTAGAGACACCCACGACCCTATAAAAGCCCCCCGTCCCTTCTAGAGCAGCCCAGGACCCTTCTAAAAGCCCCCAGACCCTTCTAGAGGCACCCAGGACCCTTCTGAAATCACCCAGAACATTTTAGAGCCCCACAGTACCCTTCTAAAAGCACCCAGACCCTTCTATAGACCCCCGAACCCTTCTAAATGCACCTAGACCCTTCTAGAGGCCCCCAGGACCCTTCTGAAATCACCCAGAACATTCTAGAGCCTCACAGGACCCTTCTAAAAGCCCCCAGACCCTTCTAGAGCCTCCCAGGACCCTTCAAAAAGCCCCCAGACCCTTCTAGAGCCCCCCCAGGACCATTCTACAAGCCCCCTGACCATTCTAGAGCCCAACAGGACCCTTCTAAAAGCACCCAGACCCTTCTAGAGGCCCCCAGGACCCTTCTAAAAGCCCCCAGACCCTTCTAGAGACCACCAGGACCCTTCTAAAAGCCCCCAGACCCTTCTAGAGGCACCCAGGACCCTTCTACAAGACCCCAGACCCTTCTGGAGCCCCCCAGGACCCTTCTAAAAGCCCCCAGACATTTCTAGAGGACCCCAGGACCCTTCTAAAAGCCCCTAGACCCTTCTAGAGCACCCCAGGACCCTCCTAAAAGCCCCCAGACCCTTCTAGAGCCCCCCAGCACCCTTCTAAAAGCCCCCAGACCCTTCTAGAGGACCCCAGGACGCTTCTAAAAGCCCCCAGACCCTTCTAGAGGCACCCAGGACCTTTCTACAAGACCCCAGACTCTTCTAGAGCCCCCCAGGACCCCTCTAAAAGCACCCAGACCCTTCTAGAGCCCCTCAGGACCCTTCTAAATGCCTCCAGACCATTCTAGAGCCCCCCAGGACCCATCTAAAAGCACCCAGACCCTTCTAGAGGCCACCAGGACCCTTGTAAAAGCCCCCAGACCCTTCTAGAGGAACCCAGGATGCTTCTACAAGCCCACAGACCCTTCCAGAATCCCCCAGGACCCTTCTAAAATCTCCCAGACCCTTCTAGAGCCCCCCAAGACCCTTCTAAAAGCCCCCAGACCCTTCTAGACCCTCCCCGGATATTTCTAAAAGAACCCAGACCCTTCTAGACCCCCCCAGGACCCTTCTAAAAGAACCCAGACCCTTCTAGAGCCCCCCAGGACCCTTCTAAAAGCCCCCAGACCCTTCTAGATCCACCCAGGGACCATCTTAAGGCCCCCAGACGATTCTAGAGCATGCCAAGACCCTTCTAAAAGCCCCCAGACCCTTCTAGAGCCCCCCAGGGCCCCTCTTAAGGCACCCCGTCCCTTCTAGAGCACCCCAGGACCCTTCTAAAAGTCCCCAGGCCCTTCTAGAGCACCCTAGGACACTTCTAAAGGCCACCAGACCCTTCTAGACCCCCCGCGGACCCTTCTGAAAGCCCCCAGACCCTTCTAGAGGCTCCCTGGACCCTTCTGAAAGCCCCCAGAACTTTCTAGAGCTCCCCAGGACCCTTCTAAAAGCACCGAGACCCTTCTAGAGCCCCCCGGGACCCTTCTAAATGCTCCCAGACCCTTCTAGACCCACCAGAACCCTTCTAAAAGCACCCAGACCCTTCTAGAGGTACCAAGGGACCATCTTAAGGCCCCCAGACCCTTCTAGAGCCACCCAGGACCCTCCTATAAGTCCCCAGACCCTTCTAGAGCCCCCCAGGACCCTTCCAAAAGACCCCAGACCCTTCTAGAGACACCCAGGACCCTATAAAAGCCCCCAGACCCTTCTAGAGACCCCCAGGACTTTTCTAAAAGCCCCCAGACCCTTCTAGAGCCACCCAGGACCCTTCTAAAAGCCCCCAGACCCTTCTAGATCCTCCCAGGACCATTCTAAAAGAACCCAGACCCTTCTAGAGGACCCCAGGACCGTTCTAAAAGACCCCAGACCCTTCTAGAGGCCCCCAGAACCGTTCTAAAAGCACCCAGACCCTTCTAGAGCCCCCCAGGACGCTTCTACAAGCCCCCAGACCCTTCTAGAGAACCCCAGGACCCTTCTACAAGCCCCCAGACCCTTCTAGAGAACCCCAGGACCCTTCTAAAATCCCCCAGACCCTTCTAGAGGACCCCAGGACCCGTCTAAAAGAATCTAGACCCTTCTAGAGCCCCCCAGGACCTTTCTAAAAGCACCCAGACCCTTCTAGAGGCACCCAGGACCCTTATAAATGCACCCAGACCCTTCTAGAGCCTCCCAGGACCCTTCTAAAAGCCACCAGACCCTTCTAGATACCCTCAGGACCATTTTAAAAGCCCCCAAACCCTTCTAGACCCTCCCCGGTTCATTCTAAAAGCCCCCAGACCCTTCTAGAGCCACCCAGGAAACTTCTAAAAGCCCCCAGACCCTTCTAGAGGCCCCCAGGACCCTTCTAAAAGACCCAAAACCCTTCTAGAGCCCCCCAGGACCCTTCTATAGGCCCAAAGACTTATCTAGAGCCCCCCAGGACCCTTCTAAGAGTACCCAGACCCTTCTAGAGGCCCCCAGGACCCGTCTAAAAGCCTCTAGACCCTTCTAGAGCCCCCCAGGAGCTTTCTATAAGCACCCAGACCCTTCTAGAGGCCCCCAGGACCCTTATAAATGCACCCAGACCCTTCTAGACCCTCCCCTATTCATTCTAAATGACCCCAGACCGTTCTAAAACCTCCCAGGACCCTTCTAAAAGCCCCCAGACCCTTCTAGAGGCACTCAGGGCCCCTCTTAAAGCACCTCGTCCCTTCTAGAGCACCCCAGGACCCTTCTAAAAGCCCCCAGACCCTTCTAGAGCCTCCCCAGACCCTTCTAAGAGCACCCAGACCCTTCTAGAGGCCTCCAGGACCCTTCTGAAAGCCAGCAGAACATTCTAGAGCCACCCAGGACCCTTCTAAAGGCACCCAGACCATCCTAGAGCATCCCAGGACCCTTCTAAAAGACCCCAGACCCTTCTAGAGCCCCCCAGGACCCCTCTAAAAGCCTCCAGACCCTTCTAGAGCCCCCCAGGACCCTTCTAAAAGCTCCCAGACCCTTCTAGACCCTCCCCTGATAATTCTAAAAGACCCCAGACCATTCTAAAACCTCCCAGGACCCTTCTAAAGGAACCCAGACCCTTCTAGACCCTCCCCGGATTATTCTAAAATCCCCCAGACCCTTCTAGAGCCCCCCAAGTCCCTTCTAAAAGACTCCAGAACCTTCTAGAGCCCCCCAGGACCCTTCTAAATGCCCCCAGACCCTTCTAGACCCTCCGCGGATCCTTCTAAAAGCCCCCAGACCCTTCTAGACCCTCCCCGGATATATCTAAAAGAACCCAGACCCTTCTAGACCCCCCCAGGACCCTTCTAAAAGCCCCCAGACCCTTCTAGAGCCCCCCAGGACCCTTCTAAAAGCCCCCAGACCCTTCTAGAGGCACCCAGGGACCATCTTAAGGCCCCCAGACGATTCTAGAGCATGCCAAGACCCTTCTAAAAGCCCCCAGACCCTTCTAGAGCCCTCCAGGGCCCCTCTTAAGGCACCCCGTCCATTCTAGAGCACCCCAGGACCCTTCTAAAAGTCCCCAGGCCCTTCTAGAGCACCCTAGGACACTTCTAAAAGCCCCCAGACCCTACTAGACCCCCCGCGGACCCTTCTGAAAGCCCCCAGACCCTTATACAGGCTCCCTGGACCCTTCTGAAAGCCCCCAGAACTTTCTAGAGCCCCCCAGGACCCTTCTAAAAGCACCGAGACCCTTCTAGAGCCCCCAAGGACCCTTCTAAAAGCTCCCAGACCCTTCTAGAACCCACCAGGACATTTCTAAAAGCCCCCAGACCCTTCTAGAGGCACCAAGGGACCATCTTAAGGCCCCCAGACCCTTCTAGAGCCCCCCAGGACCCTCCTATAAGCCCCCAGATCCTTCTAGAGCCCCCCAGGACCCTTCCAAAAGACCCTAGACCCTTCTAGAGACACCCAGGACCCTATAAAAGCCCCCAGACCCTTCTAGAGACCCCCAGTACTTTTCTAAAAGCCGCCAGACCCTTCTAGAGCCCCCAGGACCCTTCTAAAAGCCCCCAGACCCTTCTAGAGGCACCCAGGACCCTTCTACCAGCCCCCAGACCCTTCTAGAGCCACCCAGGACCCTTCTTAAAGCCCCCAGACCCTTCTAGAGGCCCCCAGGACCCTTCTAAATGCACCCAGACCCTTCTAGAGCCCCCCAGGACCCTTCTACAAGCCCCCAGACCCTTCTAGAGAACCCCAGGACCCTTCTACAAGCCCCCAGACCCTTCTAGAGAACCCCAGGACCCTTCTAAAATCCCCCAGACCCTTCTAGAGGACCCCAGGACCCGTCTAAAAGAATCTAGACCCTTCTAGAGCCCCCCAGGACCTTTCTAAAAGCACCCAGACCCTTCTAGAGGCACCCAGGACCCTTATAAATGCACCCAGACCCTTCTAGAGCCTCCCAGGACCCTTCTAAAAGCCACCAGACCCTTCTAGATACCCTCAGGACCATTCTAAAAGCCCCCAGACCCTTCTAGACCCTCCCCGGATCATTCTAAAAGCCCCCAGACCCTTCTAGAGCCACCCAGGAAACTTCTAAAAGCCCCCAGACCCTTCTAGAGGCCCCCAGGACCCTTCTAAAAGACCCAAAACCCTTCTAGAGCCCCCCAGGACCCTTCTATAAGCCCCCAGACTTATCTAGAGCCCCCCAGGACCCTTCTAAGACTACCCAGACCCTTCTAGAGGCCCCCAGGACCCGTCTAAAAGCCTCTAGACCCTTCTAGAGCCCCCCAGGAGCTTTCTATAAGCACCCAGACCCTTCTAGAGGCCCCCAGGACCCTTATAAATGCACCCAGACCCTTCTAGACCCTCCCCTGATCATTCTAAATGACCCCAGACCGTTCTAAAACCTCCCAGGACCCTTCTAAAAGCCCCCAGACCCTTCTAGAGGCACCCAGGGCCCCTCTTAAAGCACCTCGTCCCTTCTAGAGCACCCCAGGACCCTTCTAAAAGCCCCCAGACCCTTCTAGAGCCTCCCCAGACCCTTCTAAGAGCACCCAGACCCTTCTAGAGGCCTCCAGGACCCTTCTGAAAGCCAGCAGAACATTCTAGAGCCACCCAGGACCCTTCTAAAGGCACCCAGACCATCCTAGAGCATCCCAGGACCCTTCTAAAAGCCCCCAGACCCTTCTAGAGCCCCCCAGGACCCCTCTAAAAGCCTCCAGACCATTCTAGAGCCCCCCAGGACCCTTCTAAAAGCCCCCAGACCCTTCTAGACCCTCCCCTGATCACTCTAAAAGCCCCCAGACCCTTCTAGAGCCCCCTAGGACCCTTCTAAAGGAACCCAGACCCTTCTAGACCCTCCCCGGATTATTCTAAAATCCCCCAGACCCTTCTAGAGCCCCCCAAGTCCCTTCTAAAAGACTCCAGAACCTTCTAGAGCCCCCCAGGACCCTTCTAAATGCCCCCAGACCCTTCTAGACCCTCCGCGGATCCTTCTAAAAGCCCCCAGACCCTTCTAGAGCCCCCCCGGACCCCTCTAATAGATCCCAGACCCTTCTAGAGGACCCCAGGACCATTCTATAAGTCCCCAGACTATTCTAGAGAACCCCAGGACCCTTCTAAAAGCCCCCAGACCCTTATAGAGGCACCCAGGACCCTTCTAAAATCCCCCAGACCCTTCTAGAGCCACCCCGGACGACTCAAATAGATCCCAGACCCTTCTAGAGGCCCCCAGGATACTTCTAAAAGCACCCAGACCCTTCTAGAGAACCCCAGGACCCTTCTAAAAGCCCCCCGACCCTTCTAGAACGCTCCAGGACCCTTCTAAAAGCTCCCAGAAACATCTAGAGCCACCCAGGACCCTTCTAAAAGCCACCAGACCCTTCTAGACCCTCCCCGGATCCTTCTAAAAGCCCCCAGACCCTTCTAGAGCCTCCCAGGTCCCTTCTAAAAGCCCCCAGACCTTTCTAGAGCCGCCCAGGACCCTTCTAAATGCCCCCAGACCCTTCTAGAGCCCCCAGGACCCATCTAAAAGAACCCAGACCCATCTAGAGCCCCCCAGGACCCTTCTAAAAACACCTAGACCCTTCTAGAGGCACCCAGAGCCCATCTTAAGGCACCCCGTCCCTTCTAGGGCAGCACAGGACCCTTCTAAAAGCCCCCAGACCCATCTAGATCCTCCCCGGACCCTTCTAAAAGCACCCAGACCCTTCTAGAGACCCCCAGGACCCTATAAAAGACCCCAGACCCTTCTAGAGCCCCAGAGGACCCTTCTAAGACCCCCAGACCCTTCTAGAGGACACCAGGACCTTTCTGAAAGCCCCCAGACCCTTCTAGAGCACCACAGGACCCTTCTAAAAGCCCCCAGAACATTCTAGAGCCCCCCAGGACCATTGTAAAGGAACCCAGACCCTTCTAGAGCCCCCCAGGTCCCTTCTATAAGCACACAGACCCTTCTAGAGGCCCCCAGGACCCTTCTAAATGTCCCCAGACCCTTCTAGAGGCCCCCAGGACCCGTCTAAAAGCATCTAGACCCTTCTAGAGCCACCCAGGACCTTTCTATAAGCACCCATACCCTTCTAGAGGCCCCCAGGACCCTTCTAAAAGACCCCAGACGCTTCTAGAGCCCCCCAGGACTCCTCTAAAAGACCCCAGACCCTTCTAGAGCCACCCAGGACCCTTCTAAAACCCCCAGACCCTTCTAGATCCCCCAAGGACCCTTCTAAAAGCACCCAGACACTTCTAGATCATCCCAGGACCCTTCTAAAAGCCCCCAGACCCTTCTAGAGCCCCCTAGGACCCTTGATAAAGCCCCCAGACCCTTCTAGATACCCTCAGGACCATTCTAAAAGCCCCCAGACCCTTCTAGACCCTCCCCGGATCATTCTAAAAGCCCCCAGACCCTTCTAGACCCTCCCCGGACCCTTCTAAAAGCTCCCAGACCCTTCTATAGCCCCCCAGGAAAATTCTAAAAGCCCCCACACCCTTCTAGACCCTCCCCGAATCCTTCTAAAAGACCCTAGACATTTCTAGAGCCTCCAAGGACTCTTCTAAAGCCCCCAGACCCTTCTAGACGCCCCCAGGACCCTTCTAAAAGCCCCCAGACCCTTCTAGAGCACCCCAGGACCCTTCTAAAAGCACCCAGACCCTTCTGGAGCCGCCCAGAACCATTCTAAAGGCCCCCAGACCCTTCTAGACCCTCCCCGGATCATTCTAAAAGCCCCCAGACCCTTCTAGAGCCACCCCAGACCCTTCTAGGAGCACCCAGACCCTTCTAGAGGCCCCCAGGACCCTTCTGAAAGCCAGCAGAACATTCTAGAGCCCCCCAGGACACTTCTAAAGGCACCCAGACCATCCTAGAGCATCCCAGGACGCTTCTAAAAGACCCCAGACCCTTCTAGAGACCTCCAGGACCCTTCTAAAAGCCCCCAGAACCTTCTAGAGCCACCCAGGACTCTTTTAAAAGCCCCCAGACCCTTCTAGAGCCTCCCACGTCCCTTCTAAAAGCACCCAGAACCTTCTGGAGCCCCCCAGGACCATTCTAAAGGCGACCAGACCTTTCTAGACCTTCCCCGGATCATTCTAAAATCCCCAGACCCTTCTAGAGGCCCCGAGGACCCATCTAAAAGCCCCCAGACCATTCTAGAGCCCCCCAGGACCCTTCTAAAAACCTCCAGACCCTTCTAGACCCTCCCCGGATCATTCTAAAAGCCCCCAGACCATTCTAGAGCCTCCCAGGACCCTTCTAAAAGCCCCCAGACCTTTCTAGACCATCCCCGGATCTTTCTAAATGACCCCAGACCCTTCTAGAGCCCCCCAGGACCCCTCTAAAAGCCTCCAGACCCTTCTAGAGCCCCCCAGGACCCTTCTAAAAGTTCCCAGACCCTTCTAGACCCTCCCCTGATCATTCTAAAAGACCCCAGACCGTTCTAAAACCTCCCAGGACCCTTCTAAAGGAACCCAGACCCTTCTAGACCCTCCCCGGATTATTCCAAAATACCCCAGAACCTTCTAGAGCCCCCCAAGACCCTTCTAAAAGCCTCCAGACCCTTCTAGAGCCCCCCAGGACCCTTCTAAAAGCCCCCAGACCCTTCTAGACCCTCCCCTGATCATTCTAAAAGAACCCAGACCGTTATAAAACCTCCCAGGACCTTTCTAAAGGAACCCAGACCCTTCTAGACCCTCCCCGGATTATTCTAAAAGCACCCAGACCCTTCTAGAGCCCCCCAGGACCCTTCTAAAAGCCCCCAGACCCTTCTAGAGCCCCCCAGGACCCTTCTAAAAGCCCCCAGACCCTTCTAAAGATCCCCAGGGCCCTTGTTAAAGCACCCCGTCCCTTCTAGAGCACCCCAGGACCCTTGTAAAACTCCCAGACCCTTCTAGAGCCTCTCCAGACCCTTCTAAGAGCACCCAGACCCTTCTAGAGGCCCCCAGGACCCTTCTGAAAGCCAGCAGAACATTCTAGAGCCACCCAGGACCCTTCTAAAGGCACCCAGACCATGCTAGAGCATCCCAGGACCCTTCTAAAAGCCCCCAGACCCTTCTAGAGACCTCCAGGGCCCTTCTAAATGCCCCCATAACCATCTAGAGCAGCCCAGAACTCTTCTAAAAGCCCCCAGACCCTTCTAGAGCCTCCCACGACCCTTCTAAAAGCACCCAGACCCTTCTGGAGCCCCCCAGGACCATTCTAAAGGCCCCCAGACCTATCTAGACCCTACCCGGATCATTCTAAAAGCCCCCAGACCCTTCTAGAGGCACCCCAGGACCCTTCTAAAAGCCCCCAGACCATTCTAGAGCCCCCCAGGACCCTTCTAAAGGCCCCCAGACCCTTCTAGACCCTCCCCGGATCATTCTAAAAGCCCCCAGACCCTTCTAGAGCCACCCCGGACCCCTCAAATAGATCCCAGACCCTTCTAGATGCCCCCAGGATACTTGTAATAGCACCCAGACCCTTCTAGAGAACCCCAGGACCCTTCTAAAAGACCCCAGACCCTTCTACAGCCACCCAGGACCCTTCTAAAAGCCCCCAGAATCTTCTAGACCCTCCCTGGATCCTTCTTAAAGACACCAGACCCTTCTAGAGCAGCCCAAGACCCTTCTAAAAGCACTCAGACCCTTCTAGAGGCCCCCAGGACCCTTCTAAAAGCACCCAGAACATTCTAGAGCCTCCCAGGACCATTCTAAAAGCCCCCAGACTCTTCTAGAGCACCCCAGGACCCTTCTAAAAGCCCCCAGACACTTCTAGAGCCCCCCCCGACCCTTCTAAGAGCACCCAGACCCTTCTAGAGGCACCCAGGACCCTTCTGAAAGCCAGTAGAACATTCTAGAGCCCCCCAGGACTCTTCTAAAAGCCCCCAGACCCTTCTAGAGCCCGCCCGGACCCCTCTAATAGATCCCCCAGACCCTTCTAGAGGACACCAGGACCCTTCTATAAGTCCCCAGACCCTTCTAGAGAACCCCAGGACCCTTCTAAAAGCCCCCAGACCATTCTAGAGGCCCTCAGGACCCTTCTAAAAGCTCCCAGACCCATCTAGAGCCCCCCAGGACCCTTCTAAAAGCCCCCAGACCCTTCTAGAGGACCCCAGCACCCTTCTAAAAGCTCCCAGACCCATCTAGAGCCCCCCAAGACCCTTCTAAAAGCCACCAGACCCTTCTAGAGCCCCCCCGGACCCCTCTATTAGATCCCAGACCCTTCTAGAGGACCCCAGGACCCTTCTAAAAGAACCCAGACCCTTCTAGAGGCCCCCAGGACCCTTCTAAAAGCACCCAGACCCTTCTAGAGGACCCCAGGACCCTTCTAAAAGCTCCCAGACCCTTCTGGAGCCCCCCAGGACCATTCTAAAGGCCCCCAGACCTATCTAGACCCTCCCCGGATCATTCTAAAAGCCCCCAGACCCTTCTAGAGGCCCCCAAGACCCTTCTAAAAGCCAGTAGAACATTCTAGAGCCCCCCAGGACCCTTCTAAAAGCCCCCAGAACTTTCTAGAGCCCCCCAGGACTCTTCTAAAAGCCCCCAGACCCTTCTAGAGCCCACCCGGACCCCTCTAATAGATCCCAGACCCTTCTAGAGGACCCCAGGACCCTTCTATAAGTCCCCAGACCCTTCTAGAGAACCCCAGGACCCTTCTAAAAGCCCCCAGACCCTTCTAGAGGCCCCCAGGACCCTTCTAAAAGCCCCCAGACCCTTCTAGAGGAACCCAGGACCCTTCTAAAAGCCCCCAGACCCTTCTAGAGCCACCCAGGACCACTCAAATAGATCCCAGACCTTTCTAGAGCCCCCAGGATACTTCTAAAAGCACCCAGACCCTTCTAGATGCCCCCAGGACCCTTCTAAAAGCCCCCAGACCCTTCTAGAGCCACCCAGGACCCTTCTAAAAGCCCCCAGAACCTTCTAGACCCTCCCCGGATCCTTCTTAAAGACCCCAGACCATTCTAGAGCCCCCCAGGACCCTTCTAAAAGCACTCAGACCCTTCTAGAGCCCCCCAGGATCTTTCTAAAAGCCCCCAGACCCTTCTAGAGCCCCCCAGGACCCTTCTAAAAGCTCCCAGACACATCTAGAGCCCCACAGGACCCTTCTAAAAGCCACCAGAATTTTCTAGAGCCCCCCAGTACCCTTCTGAAAGCCCCCAGAACCTTCTAGAGCCCCCCAGGACCCTTCTAAAAGCACCCAGACCCTTCTAGAGCCTCCCAGGACCCTTCTAAAAGCTCCCAGACCCTTCTAGAACCACCCCCGGACCCCTCTAATATATCCCAGACCCATCTAGAGGCCACCAGGATACTTCCAAAAACCCCCAGACCCTTCTAGAGAACCCCAGGACCCTTCTAAAAGCCCCCAGACCCTTCTAGAGCCCCCAGGACCTTTCTAAAAGCACTCAGTCCCTTCTAGAGCCTTCCACGACCCTTCTAAATGCCCCGAGACCCTTCTAGGAGAGACGGGGGTCCTTAAGAGGGGCCCTGGGGTTCTCCAGAAGGGTCTGGGGGCTTATAGAAGGGTTCTGGTGGGATCTAGAAGGGTCTAGGTTGTTTGAGAAAGGTCCTTGCGTGGCTCTAAAAGGGTCTGGGGACTTTTGGAAGGGTCCTGGGCGCCTCAAAAAGGGTCTGGGGGTTTTTATAGGGTCCTGGGGGACTCTAGAAGGGTCTGGGGGCTTTTAGAAGGGTCCTGGGGGCTGTAGAAGGGTCTGGGGGCTTTTAGAAGGGTCCTGGGAGTCTCTAGAATGGTCTGGGGGCTTTCAGAAGGGTCCTGGGTGTCTCTAGAAGGGTCTGGGTGATTTCGAAGGGTCCTGGGAGGATCTAGAAGGGTCTGGGGGCTTTTAGAAGGGTCCTGGGGGGCTCTAGAAGGGTCTGGGGGCTTTTAGAAGGGTCCTGGGGGCATCTAGAAGGGTCTGAGTGATTTTAGGAGGGTCCTGGGAGACACTAGAAGTGTCTGGGTGCTTTTAGAATTATCCGGGGAGGCTCTAAAAGGGTCTGGGGTCCTTTAGAAGGGTCCTGTTGGGTTCTAGAAGTGTCTGGGGGCTATTAGAAGGGTCCTGGGAGGCTCTATAAGGGTCTGGGGGCTATTAGAAGTGTCCTGGCGGGCTCTAGACTTGTCTGGGGGCTTTTAGAAGGGCCCTGGGGGTCTCTAGAAGGGTCTGGAGGCTTTTAGAAGCATCCTGGGGGGCTCTAGAACGGTTTGGGGGCGTTTAGAAGGGTCCGGGGGGCCTCTAGATGTGTCTGTGGGCTTTTAGAAGTGTCCTGGGGGGCTCTAGAAGGGTCTGGGTGCTTATAGAAGGGTTCTGGGGGGCTCTAGAAGGGTCTGGGGGATTTTAGAATAGACCTGGGAGGCTCTAGAAGGGTCTGGGGACCATTAGAGGGGCTCTGGGGGCATCTAGAAGGGTCTGGGGGCTTTTAGAAGGGTCCTGGGGGGCTCTAGAAAGGTGTGAGGGCTTTAAGAAGAATCCTGGGGGCATCTAGAAGGCTCTGGGGGCTTTTAGAAGGGTCCTGGGGGCCTCTAGAAGTGTCTGAGGGATTTTAGAAGGGTCCTGGGATGCTCTAGAAGGGTCTGGGTGCTTTTAGAAGGATCCGGGGAGGGTCTAGAAGGGTCTGGGGGCTTTTAGAAGGGTCCTGTGGTGCTCTAGAAGAGTCTGGGTGCTTTTAGAAGGGTCCTCGAGGGCTCTAGAAGGGTCTAGGGGCATTCAGAAGGGTCCTGGGTGCCTCTAGAAGGGTCTGGAGGCATTTAGAAGGGTCCTGGGGGTCTCTAGATGGGTCTGGGGGCATTTACAAGGGTCCTGGGGGGCTCTAGAAAGGTCTGCGGGTTTTCAGAAGGGTACTGGGGGGCTCTAGAAGGGTCTGGGGACATTTAGAAGGGTCCTGTGGGCCTTTAGAAGGGTCTGCGGTCTTTTAGAAGGGTCCTGGGAGGATCCAGATGGGTCTGGGTGCTTTTAGAAGGATCCAGGGAGGGTCTAGAAGGGTCTGGGGTCATTTAGAAGGGTCCTGGGGGGCTCTAAAAATGTCTGGAGGCTTTTAGACGGGTCCAGGGGGCTTCTAGAAGGGTCTGGGGGCTTTTAGAAGAATACTGGGGTGCTCTAGAAGGGTCTGGGAGCTTTTAGAATAGACCTGGGAGGCTCTAGAATGGTCTGGGACAATTAGAAGGGTCCTGGGGTGCTCTAGAAGGGTCTGGCTGATTTTAGAAGGATCCAGGGAGGCTCTTAAATGGTCTGTAAGCTTCTAGATGGGCCCTGGGGGGCTCTAGAAGGGTCTGGGGTCTTTTAGAAGGGTCCTGGGGGGCTCTAGAAGGGTCTGGGGGCTTTTAGAAGGGTAATGGGTTCTCCAGAAGGGTCTGGGGACCATTAGAGGGGCCCTGGGGGCCTCTAGAAGGGTTTGGGGATTTTAGAAGGGTCCTGGGGAGCTCTAGAATGGTCTGGAGGCTTTTAGAAGGGTCCTGGGAGGTTCTAGAAGGGTCTGGGGGCTTTTAGAAGGGTCCTGCGGGTCTCTAGAACGGTCTGGGGGCTTTTAGAAGGGTCCTGCGGGGCTCTAGAAGGGTCTGGGGACCATTAGAGGGGCTCTGGGGGCATCTAGAAGGGTCTGGGGGCTTTTAGAAGGGTCCTGGGGGGCTCTAGAAAGGTGTGAGGGCTTTAAGAAGAATCCTGGGGGCATCTAGAAGGCTCTGGGTGCTTTTAGAAGGGTCCTGGGGGCCTCTAGAAGTGTCTGAGGGATTTTAGAAGGGTCCTGGGGGGCTCTAAAAATGTCTGGAGGCTTTTAGACGGGTCCAGTAGACTTCTTGAAGGGTCTGGGGGCTTTTAGAAGAATCCGGGGGTGCTCTAGAAGGGTCTGGGGGCTTTTAGAAGAGTGCTGGGGGGCTCTAGAATGGTCTGGGGGCTTTTAGAAGGGTCCTGGAATGCTCTAGAAAGGTCTGGAGGCTTTTAGAAGGGTCCTGGGGGGCTCTAGAAGGGTCTGGGGGCTTTTAGAAGGGTCCTGGTGGATCTAGAAAGGTGTGAGAGCTTTAAGAAGAATCCTGGGCGCATTTAGAAGGCTCTGGGGGCATTTGGAAGGGTCCTGGGGGCCTCTAGAAGTGTCTGAGGGATTTTAGAAGGGTCCTGGGAGGCTCTAGAAGGGTCTGGGTGCTTTTAGAAGGATCCAGGGAGGGTCTAGAAGGGTCTGGGGGCTTTTAGAAGGGTCCTGTGGGGCTCTAGAAGGGTCTGGGTGCGTTTAGAAGGGTCCTGGGGGGCTCTAGAAGGGTCTGGGGGCTTTTAGAAGGGTCTTCTGGAGCTCTAGAAGGGTCTGGGGGCTTTTAGAAGGTCCTGGGAGGCGCTAGAAGTGTCTGGGTGCATTTAGAATGGTCCTGGGGAGCTCTAGAAGGGTCTAGGGGTTTTCAGAAGGGTCCTGGTGGCCTGTAGAAGGGTCTGGAGGCTTTTAGAAGGGTCCGGGGGTGCTCTAGAAGGGTCTGGGGACATTCAGAATGGTCCTGGGGTCCTCTAGAAGGGTCTGGAGTCTTTTAAAAGGGTCCTGGGGGGCTCTAGATGGGTCTGGGGGCATTTACATGGGTCCTGGGGGGCTCTAGAAGGGTCTGGGGGTTTTCAGAAGGGTACTGCGGGTCTCTAGAAGGGTCTGGGGGCTTTTAGAAGGGTCGTGGGGGCCTCTAAAGGGTCTGGGGTCTTTTAGAAGGGTCCTGGGAGGATCCAGATGGGTCTGGGTGCTTTTAGAAGGATCCGGGGAGGGTCTAGAAGGGTCTGGGGGCTTTTAGAAGGGTCCTGGGGGGCTCTAAAAATGTCTGGAGGCTTTTGGAAGGGTCCAGGGGGCCTCTAGAAGGGTCTGTGGGCTTTTAGAAGGATAGGGGGGGCTGTAGAAGGGTCTGGCGGCTTTTAGAAGAGTCCTGGGGGCCTCTAGAAGTGTCTGGGTGCATTTAGAAGGGTCCTGGGGAGCTCTAGAAGGGTCTAGGGGCTTTCAGAAGGGTCCTGGGGGCCTGTAGAAGGGTCTGGATGCTTTTAGAAGGGTCCTGGGGGGCTCTAGATGGGTCTGGGGTCATTCAGAATGGTCCTGGGCGACTCTAGAAGGGTCTGGGGGTTTTCAGAAGGGTACTGGGGGGCTCTAGAAGGGTCTGGGGGCTTTTAGAAGGGTCCTGGGTGCCTCTAAACGGTCTGGGGTCTTTTAGAAGGGTCCTGGGAGGATCCAGAAGGGTCTGGGTGCTTTTAGAAGGATCTGGGGAGGGTCTAGAAGGGTCTGGGGTCATTTAGAAGGGTCCTGGGGGGCTCTAAAAATGTCTGGAGGCTTTTAGAAGGGTCCAGGGGGCCTCTAGAAGGGTCTGGGGTCTTTTAGAAGGATCCGGGGGGGCTCTAGAAGGGTCTGGGTGCTTTTAGAAGAGACCTGGGGCCCTCTAGAAGGGTCTGGGGGCTTTTAGAAAGGTCCTGGGGTGCTCTAGAAAGGTCTGGAGGCTTTTAGATGGGTCCTGGGGGGCTCTAGAAGGGTGTGGATGCTTTTAGAAGGGTTCTGGGTGCATCTAGAATGATCTGGGTGCTTTTATAAGGGTCCTGGGGGGCTCTAGAAGGGTCTGGGTGCTTTTAGATGGATCCGGGGAGGGTCTAGAAGGGTCTGGGGTCTTTTAGAAGGGTCCTGGGGGGCTCTAGAAGGGTCTGGGGGCTATTAGAAGGATCCAGGGAGAGTCTACATGGGTCTGGAGGGTTTTAGAAGGGTCCTGCGGGTCTCTAGAAGGGTCTGGGGACTTTTAGAAGGGCCCTTGGGGGCTCTAGAAGCGTCTGGGGACGATTAGAGGGGCCCTAGGGGCCTCTAGAAGGGTCTGGGGGATTTTAGAAGGGCTCTGGGGAGCTCTAGAAGGGTCTGGGGGCTTTAAGAAGGGTTCTGGGAAGCGCTAGAAGTGTCTGGGTGCATTTAGAAGGGTCCTGGGAGGTTCTAGAAGGGTCTGGGGTCTTTTAGAAGGGTCCTGTGGGTCTCTAGAAGGGTCTGGGGTCTTTTAGAATGGTCCTTGGGGGATCTAGAAGGGTCTGGGGACCATTAGAAGGGCCCTGGGGTTCTCTAGAAGTGTCTGGGGGATTTTAGATGGGTCCTGGGAGAATCTAGAAGGGTCTGGGTGCTTTTAGAACGGTCCTGCGGGTCTCTAGAAGGGTCTGGGGGCTTTTAGAATGGTCCTGGGGGCATCTAGAATGCTCTGAGGGCTTTTAGAAGGGTCCTGGGGGCCTCTAGAAGTGTCTGAGGGATTTTAGAAGGGTCCTGTAGGGCACTAGAAGGGTCTGGGTGCTTTTAGAAGGGTCCTGGGGAGCTCTAGAAGGGTCTGGGGGCTTTTAGAAGGGTCCTGGGGAGCGCTAGAAGTGTCTGGGTGTATTTAGAAGGGTCCTGGGGAGCTCTAGAAGGGTCTCGGGGCTTTCAGAAGGGTGCTGGGGGCCTGTAGAAGGGTCTGGAGACTTTTAGAAGTGTCCTGGGTGTCTCTAGAAGGGTCTGGGGGCATTCAGAAGGGTCCTGGTGTCCTCTAGAAGGGTCTGGAGACTTTTAGAAGGGTCCGTGGGGGCTCTAGATGGGTCTGGGGGCATTTAGAAGGGTCCTGGGGGGATCTAGAAGGGTCTGGGGGCTTTTACAAGGGTCCTGGGGGGCTCTAGAAGGGTCTGGGGGCTTTAGAAGGGTCCTGGGGGCCTCTCGAAGAGTCTGGGGGCTTTTAGAAGGGTCTGGGGGCTTTTAGAATAGTCCGCGGGGGAACTAGAATGCTCTAGGGGCTTTTAGAAGGGTCCTGTGGGGCACTAGAAGAGTGTGAGGGCTTTTAGAAGGGTCCTGGGGGCCTCTAGAAGGGTCTGAGGGATTTTAGAAGGGTCCTGGGATTCTCTAGAAGGGTCTGGGGACTTTTAGAAGAGTACTGATAGGCTTTAGAAGGATCTGGGGCTTTTAGAAGGGTTCTGGGAGTCTCTAGAAATGTCTGGGTGCTTTTAGAAAGGGCCCTTGGGGACTCTAGAAGGGTATGGGTTCTTTTAGAAGGGTCCTGGGGAGCTCTAGAAGGGTCTGGGGGCTTTTAGAAGGGTCCTGGGAGGCTCTTGAAGGGTCTGGGGACTTTTAGAAGGGTCCTTGGGGGCTCTAGAAGGGTCTGGGAGCCATTAGAAGAGCCCTGGGTGCCTCTAGAAGGGTATGGGGGCTTTTAGAAGGATTCGGAGAGGGTCTAGAAGGGTCTGGGGGCTTTTAGAATGGTCCTGTGGGGCTCTAGAAGGGTCAGGGTGATTTTAGAAGGGTCCTGGGTCCTCTAGAAGGGTCTGGAGGCTTTTAGAAGGGTCCTGGGGTGCTTTAGAAGGGTCTGGGGGCATTCAGATAGGTCCTGGGGGCCTCTAGAAGGGTCTGGAGGCTTTTAGAAGAGACCTGCGGAGCTCTAGATGGGTCTGGGGGCATTTAGAATGGTCCTGGGGGGCTCTAGAAGGGACTGGGTGCTTTCAGATGGGTCCTGGGGGGATCTAGAAGCGTCTGGGGGCTTTTAGAAGGGTCCTGGGGGCCTCTAGGATGGTCTGGGGGCTTTTAGATGGGTCCTGGGAGGATCCAGATGGGTCTGGGTGCTTTTAGAAGGATCCGGGGAGGGTCTACAAGGGTCTGGGACTTTTAGAAGGGTCCTGGGGGGCTCTACAAAGGTCTGGAGGATTTTAGAAGGATTCGGGGAGGCTCTAGAAGGGTCTGGCGGCTTTTAGAAGGGTCCTGGGGGTATCTAGAATGGTCTGGGTGCTTTTAGAAGGATACGGGGAGGATCTAGAAGGGTCTGGGGGCTTTTAGAAGGGTCCTGGGGGGCTCTAGAAGGGTCTGGACGCTTTTAGAAGGGTCCTGAGGTGGTCTAGAAGGGTGTGGGGGCTTTTAGAATGGTGCTGGGGGCATCTAGAAGCGTCTGGGTGCTTTTAGAAGGGTCCTGGGGGGCTCTAGAAGGGTCTGAGGGATTTTACAAGGATCCTGGTGGCCTCTAGAAAGGTCTGGGTGCTTTTAGAATGGTCCTGGTGGCCTCTAGAAGGGTCTGGGGTCTTTTAGAAGGGATTTGGGGCGCACTACAAGGGTCTGGGGGCTTTTAGAAGAGTCCTGGGGATCTCTAGAAGGGTCTGGGGGCTTTTAGAAGGGTCCTGGGGAGATCTAGAAGGGTCTGGGGGCATTCAGAAGGGTCCTGGGGGCCTCTAGAAGGGTCTGGAGGCTTTTAGAATAGTCCTTGGAGGCTCTAGATGGGTCTGGGGGCTTTTAGAAGGGTCCTGGGGGTCTCAAGAATGTTCTGGGGCCTTTTAGAAGGGTACTTGGGGTGCTCTAGAATGGTCTGGGTGCTTTTAGAAGTGTCCTGGGGGGCTCTAGAAGGGTGTGAGGGCTTTTAGAAGGGTCCTGGGGGCATCTAGAAGGCTCTGGGGGCTTTTAGAAGGGTCCTGGGGGCCTCTAGAAGTGTCTGAGGGATTTTAGAAGGGTCCTGGGAGGCTCTAGAAGAGTCTGGGTGCTTTTAGAAGGATTCGGGGAGGGTCTAGAAGGGTCTGGGGGTTTTAGAAGGGTCCTTGGGTGCTCTAGAAGAATCTGGGGACCATTAGAGGGGCCCTAGGGGCCTCTCGAAGGGTCTGGGGCATTTTAGGAGGGTCCTGGGGAGCTCTAGAAGTGTCTGGGGGCTTTTAGAAGGGTCCTTGGGGTCTCTAGAAGGGTTTGGGGACCATTCGAGGAGCCCTGGGTGCCTCTAGAAGGGTCTGGGTGATTTTAGAAGGGTCTTGGGAGAATCTAGAAGGGTCTGGGGGCTTTTACAAGGGTCCTGGGGGGCTCAAGAAGGGTGTGAGGTCTTTTAGAAGGGTCCTGGGGAGTTCTAGAAGGGTCCGGGGGCTTTTAGAAGGGTCCTGGGAGGCTCTAGAAGGGTCTGGGGGCTTTTAGAAGGGTCCTGGGGGTCTTTAGAAGGGTCTGGGGGTTTTTAGAATAGTCCGCAGGGGCCCTAGAATGCTCTGGGGGCTTTTAGAAGGGTCCTGGGAGGCTCTAGAAGAGTGTGAGGGCATTTAGAAGGGTCCTGGGGGCCTCTAGAAGGGTCTGAGGGATTTTAGAAGGGTCCTGGGAGGCTCCAGATGGGTCTGGGTGCTTTTAGAACGATCCGGGGAGGCTCTAGAAGGGTCTGGGGGCTTTTAGAAGGGTCCTGGGGGGCTCTAGAAGGGTCTGGGGCTTTTAGAAGGTTCCTGGGGGCCTCTAGATGGGTCTGGGGTCTTTTAGAAGGGTCCTGGGGAGCTCTAGAATGGTCTGGGGGCTTTTAGAATAGTCCTGGGTGGCTCTAGAATGGTCTGGGGACTTTTAGAAGGGTCCTGGGGGGATCTAGAAGGGTCTTGGGGCTTTCAGAAGGGTCCTGCGGGACTCTAGAAGGGTCTGGAGCCTTTTAGAAGGATCCTGGGAGGCTCTAGAAGGGTCAGTGGGCTGTTAGAACTGTCCTGAGGGGCTCTAGAAGGGTCTGGGGGCTTTTTGAAGCGTCCTGGGTGCCTCTAGAATGGTCTGGGGGCTTTTAGAAGGGTCCTGGGGGGCTCTAGAAGGGTCAGGGAGCTGTTAGAAGGGTCCTGGGGGGCTCTAGAAGGGTCTGGGGGCTTTTAGAAGGGTCCTGGGGGCCTCTAGAAGGGTCTGGGGGCTTTTGTAAGGGACCTAGTGGCATCTAGAAGGGTCTGGAGAATTTTAGAAGGGTCCTGGGGAGCTCTAGAACGGTCTGGGTGCTTTTAGAAGGGTCCTGGGGGGCACTAGAAGGGTCTGGAATCTTTTAGAAGGGTCCTTGGGGGCTCTAGAAGGGTCTGAGGAACATTAGAGGGGGCCTGGGTGACTCTAGATGGGTCTGGGGTCTTTTAGAAGAGTCCTGGGGAGCTCTAGAAGGGTCTGGGGGCTTTTAGAAGGATCCTGGTTGCATCTAGAAGAATCTGGGGGCTTTTAGAATGGTCCTGGGTGGCACTAGAAGGGTCTGGGGGCTTTCAGAAGGGTCCAGGGGGGCTCTAGAAGGGTCTGGGGGATTTTAGAAGGGTCCTGGTGTGCTCTAGATGGGTCTGGGGGCTTTTAGAAGGGTCCTGGGGGCCTCTAGAAGGGTCTAGGGGCTTTTAGAAGGGTCCTGGGAGGCTCCAGATGGGTCTGGGTGCTTTTAGAACGATCCGGGTAGGCTCTAGAAGGGTCTGGGGGCATTTAGAAGGGTCCTGGGGAGCTCTAGAAGGGTCTGGAGGCTTTTAGAATCGTCCTGGGGGGCTCTAGAAGGGTGTGGGGGCTTTTAGAAGGGTCCTGGGGGCATCTAGAAGGCTCTGGGGGCTTTTAGAAGGGTCTTGGGGGCTTCTAAAAGGGTCTGAGTGATTTTAGAAGGGTCCTGGGAGGCTCTAGAAGGGTCTGGGTGCTTTTAGAAGGATCCGGGGAGGGTCTAGAAGGGTCTGGGGGCTTTGAGATGGCTCCTGGGGGGCTCTAGAAGGGTCTGGGTGCTTTTAGAAGGGTCCTGGGGGATTCTAGAATGGTCTGGGGGCTTTTAGAAGGGACCTGGGGGGCTCTAGAAGGGTCTGGGTGCTTTCAGAAGGGTCCTCCGGGCCTCTAGAATGCTCTTTAGGCTTTTAGAATGGTCCTGGGGGACTCTAGAATGGTCTGGGGGCATTTAGAAGGGTCCCGGGGGGCTCTAGAATGGTCTGGGGGCTTTTAGAAGGATCATGGGGGACTCTAGAAGGGTCTGGGGGCTTTTAGAAGGGTCCTGGGGGCCTCTAGAAGGGTCTGGGAGCTTTTGGAAGGGACCTTGGGGCCTCTAGAAGGGTCTGGAGGATTTTAGAAGGGTCCTGGGGGGCTCTAGAATGGTCTGGGGGCTTTTAGATTGTCTTGCGGGTCTCTAGAAGGCTCTGAGGTCTTTTAGAAGGGTCCTTGTGGGCTCTAGAAGGGTCTGTGGAACATTAGAGGGGCCCTGGGGGCCTCTAGAATGGTCTGGGGGATTTTAGAAGGGTCCTGGGGAGATCTAGAAGGGTCTGGGGGCTTTTAGAAGGGTCCTGGGGGTCTTTAGAAGGGTCTGGGTGCTTTTAGAATGGTCCTGGGGGGCTCTAGAATGCTCTGGGGGCTTTTAGAATCGTCCTGGCGGGCTCTAGAAGGGTCTGGGTGCTTTTAGAAGGGTCCTGGGGGCATCTAGATGGCTCTGGGGTCTTTTAGAAGGGTCCTGGGGTCCTCTAGATGGGTCTGAGGGATTTTAGAAGGGTCCTGGGAGGATCTAGAAGGGTCTGGGTGATTTTAGAAGGGTCCTGGGTGGCTCTAGAATGGTCTGGGGGCTTTTAGAAGTGTCCTGGGGGGCTCTAGAAG
Source organism: Clamator glandarius (assembly GCA_033459285.1). Classification (NCBI taxonomy): domain Eukaryota; kingdom Metazoa; phylum Chordata; class Aves; order Cuculiformes; family Cuculidae; genus Clamator; species Clamator glandarius. The sequence continues at coordinate 8,526 of JAUNZM010002609.1, read as the reverse complement.
GGTCTGGGTGCTTTTAGAAATGTCCTGGGTGGCTCTAGAAGGGTCTGGGGGCTTTTAGAAGGGTCCTGGGAAGCTCTAGAATGGTCTGGGTGCTTTTAGAAGGGTTCTGGGGGGCTCTAGAAGGGTCTAGGGGCTTTTAGAAGGGTCCTGGGGGGGTCTAGAATAGTCTGGGGGCATTCAGAAGGGTACTGGGGGCCTCTAGATGGGTCTGGAGGCTTTTAGAAGGGTCCTGGGGTTCTCTACAAGGGTCTGGGGGCACTTAGAAGGTTACTGGGGCGCTCTAGAAGGGTCTGGGTGCTTTTAGAACGATCCCGGGAGGCTCTAGAAGGGTCTGGCGGCATTTAGAAGGATCCGGGGAGGGTCTAGAAGGGTCTGGGGGCTTTTAGAAGGGTCCTGGGGGGCTCTAGAAGGGTCTGGGGGATTTTAGAAGGGTCCTGGGGGACTCTAGAAGGGTCTGTTGTATTTAGAAGGGTCCTGGACAGCTCTAGAAGTGTCTGGGGGCTCTAGAATGGTCTGAGGGCTTTTAGAAGGGTCCTGGGGGGCTCTAGAATGGTCTAGGGGCATTTAGAAGGGTCCCGGGGGGCTCCAGAAGGGTCAGGGGATTTTTGAAGGATCTTGGGGGCCTCTAGAAGGGTCCTGGGGGCATCTAGAAGGCTCTGGGTGCTTTTAGAAGGGTCCTGGGAGCCTCTAGAAGGGTCTGAGGGATATTAGAATGGTCCTGGGAGGCTCTAGAAGGGTCTGGGTGCTTTAAGAGGGATCCGGGGAGGGTCTAGAATTGCCTGCGGCCTTTTAGAAGGGTATTGGGCGGCTCTAGAAGGGTCTGGGGGATTTTAGAAGGGTCCTGGGTGTCTCTAGAAGGGTCTGTTGTCTTTTAGAAGGGTCCTGGAAGGCTCTAGAAGGGTCTGGGTGTTTTTAGAAGGGTCCTGGGGGGCTCTAGAATGGTCTGGGGGCTTTTAGAAGGGTCCTGGGGGGCTCTAGAATGGTATGGGGGCATTTAGAAGGGTCCCGGGGGGCTCTAGAAGGGTCTTGGGGATTTTTGAAGGATCTTGGGGGCCTCTAGAAGCGTCTGGGGGCTTTTAGAAGGGTCCTGGGAGGCTCTAGAAGTGTGTGGGTGCTTTTAGAAGGGTCATGGGGGCATCTAGGAGGCTCTGGTGGCTTTCAGATGGGTCCTGGGGGCTTCTAGAAGGGTCTGAAGGATTTTAGAAGGGTCCTGGGAGGCTGTAGAAGGGTCTGGGTGCTTTTAAATGTATCCGGGGAGGGTCTGGAAGGGTCTGGGGTCTTTTAGAAGGGTCCTGGGGGGCTCTAGAAGGGTCTGGGGGCTTTCAGAAGGGTCCTGGGGGGCTCTAGAATGGTCTGGAGACTTCTAGAAGGGTCCTGGAGGGATCTAGAAGGGTCTGAGGGATTTTAGAAGGGTCCTGGGAGGCTCTAGAAGGGCCTAGGTGCTTTTAGAAGGGTTGTGGTGGGCTCTAGAAGGGTCTGAGGGATTTTAGAAGGGTCCTGGTGGCCTCTAGAAAGGTCTGGGGGCTTTTAGAAGGGTCCTGGGGGGCTCTAGAAGGATCTGGGGACAGTTAGGAGGGTCCTGAGGGGATGTTGAATGGTCTGCGTGCTTTTAGATGGGTCCTGTAGGGCTAAAAAAGGTTCCTAACCCTATCCCTAACCCTAACCCTAACTCTTACTCTAACCCTAACTCTAACACAAACCCTAACCCTAACCCTAACCTTAACTCTAAGCCTAACCCTAAACCTAACCCTAACTCTTACTCTAACCCTAACCTTAACCCTAACCCTAACCCTAACCCTAACCCTAACCCTAACCCTAACCCTAACCCTAACCCTTACCCTAACCCTAACTCTAAACTTAACCCTAACCCTAACCCTAACCCTAACCCTAACCCTAACTCTAACCATAAACCTAACCCTAACCCTAACCCTAACCCTAACCCTAACCCTAACTCTAAACTTAACCCTAACCCTAACCCTAACCCTAACCCTAACCCTAACCCTAACCCTAACCCTAACACTAACCCTAACCCTAACCCTAACCCTAAACCTAACTCTAACCCTAACCCTAACCCTAACTCTAACCCTAACCCTAACCCTAACCCTAACCCTAACACTAACCCTACCCTAACCCTAACTCTAACCCTAACCCTAACCCTAACCCTAGCCCTAACCCTAACTCTAACCCTAACCCTAGCCCTAACCCTAACCCTAACCCTAACCCTAACCCTAACCCTAACCCTAACCCTGCCTCTAACCTATAGAAGTATCTCGGGGCTTTTAGAAGAGTCCTTGAAGGATCTAAGAGGGTCTAGGGTCTCTAAAAAGGTTCCTAAGGGGCTCCGGAAGGGTCTGGGGTCTTTTAGAAGGGTCCTCGGTGGCTCTAGAAGGGTCTAGGGTATTGTAGAAGGGTCCTAAGGGGGTTTAGTAGCGCCTGGGGGGCTTTATAAGATTTTGGGGGCCTTTATAAGGTTTTGGGGGGCTCTAGAAAGTCCGGGGGCTTTGAGAAGCACACTGGGGGCTCTAAAAGGGTCTGGTGGATTTTAGAATGTTCCTGGGGGCTCTAGAAGGGTCTGGGTGCTTTTAGAAGGTTCCTGGGGGGCTCTAGAAGGGTCTGGGTGCTTCTAGAGCAAAAATTTTCATTTTGCACATTTGGGGAATTCGCAGGGGTCAGGACACCCGGAGTGCAAAGGATGAGCCTGGCCCGGGAAAAGCACCTGCTTGATCAGGGTGTCTCCCCTGCCAGCTAAGTACAAAGGCCCCAGACCATTCTAGAGCCCCCAAGGACCCTTCCAAAAGCCCCAAGACCCTTCTGGAGACGTTCAGGTTCCTTTGAAAAGGCCCCAGAGCCTTCTAGTCCCTCCCCGGATCCTTCTAAAAGCCCCGAGACGCTTCTAGAGCCCCCCAGGACCCTTCTAAAATCGCCCAGACCCTTCTAGAGGACCCCAGGGCCCCTCTAAAAAACCCAGACCCTTCTAGAGCCTCCCAGAACCCTTCTAAAAGCTCCCAGACCATTCTAGATCCCCCATGGACCCCTCTAATAGATCCCAGACCCTTCTAGAGGCCCCCAGGAACTTTCTAAAAGTCCCCAGACCCTTCTAGAGCTCCCCAGGACCCTTCTAAAATCCTCCAGACCCTTCTAGAGCCTCCCAGGACCTTTCTAAAAGCACTCAGTCCCTTCTAGATCCTCCCAGGACCCTTCTAAAAGCCCCGAGACCCTTCTAGGAGAGACGGGGGTCCTTAAGAGGGGCCCTGGGGTTCTCCAGAAGGGTCTGGGTGCTTATAGAAGGGTCCTGGGGGGCTCTAGAAGGGTCTGGGTTGTTTCAAAAATGTCCTTGCGTGGCTCTAGAAGGGTCTGGGGGCTTTTGGAAGGGTCCTGGGTGCCTTAAGAACGGTCTGGGGGCTTTTATAGGGTCCTGGGGGTCTCTAGAAGTGTCTGGGTGCTTTTAGAAGGGTCCTGGGGGCTCTAGAAGGGTCTGGGGGATTTTAGAAGGGTCCTGGGAGGCTCTAGAAGGGTCTGGGGACTTTTAGAAGTGTCCTGGGAGTCTCTAGAAGGGTCTAGGGGCTTTGAGAAGGGTCCTGGGTGTCTCTAGAAGGGTCTGGGAGATTTCGAAGGGTCCTGGGAGGCTCTAGAAGGGTCTGGGGGCTTTTAGAAGGGTCCTGGGCGGCTGTAGAAGGGTCTGGGTGCTTTTAGAAGGGTCCTGGGGGCCTCTAGAAGGCTCTGGGGGCATTTAGAAGGGTCCTGTGGGCCTCTAGAAGGGTCTCAGTTATTTTAGGAGGGTCCTGGGAGACACTAGAAGTGTCTGGGGGCTTTTAGAATTATCCGGGGAGGCTCTAAAATGGTCTGGGGTCCTTTAGAAGGGTCCTGTTGGGCTCTAGAATGGTCTGGGGGCTTTTAGAAGGGTCCTGGGGGGCTCTAGAAGGGTCTGGAGGCTTTTAGAATGGTCCGGGGGGGCTCTAGAAGGGTCTGGGGGCTTTTAGAAGGGTTCTAGGGGGCTCTAGAATGGTCTGGGGTCTTTTAGAAGGATCCTGGGTTCCTCTAGAAGGGTGTGGGGTTTTCAGAAGGGTCCTGTGGGGCCCTGGAAGGGTCTGGGGGCTATTAGAAGTATCCTGGGAGGCTCTATAAGGGTCTGGGGGCTTTTAGAAGGGTCCTGGGGGTCTCTAGAAGGGTCTGGGGGCGTTTAGAAGGGTCCTGGGGGGCTCTAGAAGGATCTGGGGGCTTTTAGACAGGTCCTTGGGGGCTCTAGAAGGGTCTGGGAGCTTTTACAAGGGTCCTGGGGGGCTCTAGAATGGTCTGGGGGCTTTTAGAAGGGTCCTGGGGGGCTCTAGAAGGGTCTGGAGGCTTTTAGAAGGGTGCTGAGGGACTCTAGAAGCGTGTGGCGGCTTTTAAAAGGGTCCTGGGGGCCTCTAGAAGGCTCTGGGGGCTTTTAGAAGGATCCGGGGAGGGTCTAGAAGGGTCTGGGTTCTTTTAGAATGGTCCTGGGGGTCTCTAGAAGGGTTTGGTGGCTTTAAGAAGGGTCCTGGACCGATCTAGAAGGGTCTGTGGGCTTTTAGAAGGGTCCTAGGGTGCTCTAGAAGGGTCTGGGTGCTTTTAGAAGGGTCCTGGGGGGCTCTAGAAGTGTCTGGGGGCTTTTAGAAGGGTCCTGGGGGCCTCTAGAAGGGTCTGGGGGCATTTAGAATGGTCCTGGGGGCCTCTAGAAGGGTCTGGGTGCTTTTAGAAGGGTCGTGGGGGCCTCTAGAAGGGTCTGGGGGCTTTTAGAAGGGTCCGGGGGAGCTCTAGAAGGGTCTGTGTGCTATTAGATGGGTCCTGGTGGGCTCTAGAAGGGTCCGGGGGCTCTTAGAATGGTCCTTGGGGGCTCTAGAAGGGTCTGTGGGCTTTTAGAAGGGTCCTGGGTGCCTCTAGAATGGTCTGCGTTCTTTTAGAAGGGTCCTGGGAGGCTCTAGAAGGGTCTGGGTGCTTTCAGAATGGTCCTGGGGGGGTCCTCGAAGGGTCTGGGTGATTTTAGAAGGGTCCTGGGGGGCTCTAGAAGGTTCTGGGGGCTTTCAGACGGGTCCTGGGGGGCTCTAGAAGGTTCTGGAGGCTTTTAGAATGGTCCTGGGTGGCTCTAGAAGGTTCTGGCGGCATTTAGAAGGGTCCTGGGTGGCTCTAGAAGGGTCTGGGTGCTTTTAGAAGGGTCCTGGCTTGATCTAGAAGGGACGGGGGGCCTTAAGAGGGGCCCTGGGGGCCTCTAGAAGGGTCTGGGGGCATTTAGAAGGGTCCTGGGTGGCTCTAGAATGGTCTGGGAGCTTTTAGAAGGCTCCTGTCTTGATCTAGAAGGGACGGCGGGCCTTAAGAGGGGCCCTGGGTGCGTCTAGAAGGGTCTAGGGACTTTTAGAAGGGTCCTGGGAGGTTCTAGAAGGGTCTGGAGGCTTTTAGAAGGGTCCTGTTGGGCTCTAGAATGGTCTGGGTGCTTTTAGAAGGTTCCGCGGAGGGTCTAGAAGGGTCTGGGGGCTTTTAGAAGGGTCCTGGGGGGATCTAGAAGTGTCTGGGGGCTTTTAGAAGGGTCCTGGGTGGCTCTAGATGGGTCTGGAGTCTTTTAGAAAGGTTCTGGGGGGTTCTAGAAGGGTCTGGGGGCTTTTAGAATAGACCTGGGAGGTTCTAGAATGGTCTGGGGCTGTTAGAAGGGTCCTGGGGGGCTCTAGAAGGGTCTGGCTGATTTTAGAAGGATCCAGGGAGGCTCTAGAAGGGTCTGGAGACTTTTAGATGGGCCCCTGGGGGGCTCTAGAAGGGTCTGGGGTCTTTTAGAAGGGTCCTGGGGGGCTCTAGATGGGTCTGGGGCCTTTTAGAAGGGTCCTGGTGTTCTCTAGAAGGGTCTCGGAACCTTAAGAGGGGCCCTGAGGGCCTCTACAATGGTCTGGGGCTTTTAGAAAGGTCCTGGGGGGCTCTAGAAGGGTCTGGGGGCTTTTAGAAGGGTCCTGGGCGGCTCTATAAGGTTCTGGGGTCTTTTAGGTGGGACCTGGGGGCCTCTAGAAGGGTCTGGGGGCTCTTCGAAGGGCGCTTGGGGAATCTAGATGTGTCTGCGGGCTTTTAGAATGATCCGGGGAGTGTCTAGAATGGTCTGGGGACTTTTAGAAGGATCCGGGAAGGGTCTAGAAGGATCTGTGGCTTTTAGAAGGATCGGCGGAGTGTCTAGAAGAGTCTGGGTGCTTTAGAAGGGTCCTGGGTGCCTCTAGAAGGGTGTGGGATCTTTTAGAGTGGTCCTGGGGGGCACTAGAAGGGTCTGGGGGCTTTTAGAAGTGTCCTGGGGGCCTCTAGAAGGGTCTGGGTGCTTTTAGAAGGGCCCTGGGAGGCTCTAGAAGGGTCTGGGGGCTTTTAGAAGGGTCCTGGGGGGCTCTAGAAGGGTCTGGGGGATTTTAGAAGGATTCGGGGAGGCTCTAAATAGGTCTGGGGGCTTTTAGAAGGGTCCTGAGGGGATCTAAAAGGGTCTGGAGGCTTTTGGAATGGTCCGGGTGGGCTCTAGAAGGGTCTGGGTATTTTAGAAGGGTTCTGGGGGGCTCTAGAATGGTCTGGGGGCTATTTGAAGGGTCCTGGGAGGCTCTAGAATGGTCTGGGGGCTTTTAGAAGGGTCCTGGGGGTCTCTAGAAGAATCTGGGGGCTTTTAGATGGGTCCTGGGAGTCTCTAGAAGGGTCTGGGGGATTTTAGAAGGGTCCAGGGGGCCTCTAGAAGGGTCGGGGGTCTTTTAGAAGGGTCCGTGGAGGCTCTAGAAGGGTCGGGGAACTTTTAGAAGGGTCCAGGGGTCCTCTAGAAGGGTCTGGGGGCTATTTGAAGGGTCCTGGGAGGCTCTAGAATGGTCTGGGGGATTTTAGAAGTGTCCTGGGGGTCTCTAGAAGGGTCTGGGGGCTTTTAGAAGGATCCAGGTAGGGTCTAGAAGGGTCGGGGGGCATTTAGAAGTATCCTGCGGGTCTCTAGAAGGGTCTAGGGGCTTTTAGAAGGGTCCTTGGGGGCTCTAGAAGGGTCTGGGGACCATTAGAGGGGACCTGGGGGCCTCTAGAAGGGTCTGGGGTATTTTAGAAGGGTCCTGGGGTGATCTAGAAGGGTCTGAGGGATTTTAGAAGGGTCCTGGGAGGCTCTAGAAGGGTCTGGGTGCTTTTAGAAGGGTCCTGGAGGACTCTAGAAGGGTCTGGGGTCTTTGAGAAGGGTCCTAGTGGGCTCTAGAAGGGTCTGGGGGCTTTCAGAAGGGTCCTGGGGAGATCTAGAAGGGTCTGGGGGCTTTTAGAAGAGTCCTGGGAGGCTCTAGAAGGGTCTGAGGGCTTTTAGAAGGGTCGTGTAGGGTCTCTAGAAGGGTCTGGGGGCTTTTTGTAGGGTCCTGTGGGGCTCTAGAAGGTTCTGGGGGCTTTTAGAAAGGTCCTGGGGCCTCTAGAAGGGTCTGGGTGCTTTTAGATGGGTCCTGGGGGGCTCTAGAAGGGTCTGGGGGCTTTTAGAAATGTCCTGGGGCGCTCTAGAAGGGTCTGGGTGCTTTTAGAAGGGTCCTGGGGGGCTCTAGAAGGATCTGGGTGCTTTTACAATGGTCCTGGGAGGCTCTAGAAGTGTCTGGGGGCTTTCAGAAGGGTCCAGGGGGCCTCTAGAAAGGTCTGGGGGCTTTTAGAAGGGTCCTGCGGGGGTCTAGAAGGGTCTGGGTGCTTTCAGAAGTGTCCAGGGGGCCTCTAGAAAGGTCTGGGGGGTTTTAGAAGGGTCCTGGTTGGCTCTAGAAGGGTCTGGGGGCTTTTAGAATGGTCCTGTTGGGCTGTAGAAGGGTCTGGGGGCTTTTAGATGGGTCCTGGGGGGCTGTAGAATGGTTCGGTAACTTTCAGAAGGGTCCGTGGAGGCTCTAGAAGGCTCTGGGAGCTTTTAGAAGGTCCTTGGGAGCTCTAGAAGGGTCTGGGGACCATTAGAGAAGCCCTGGGGGCCTCTAGAAGGGTCTGGGGGAGTTTGAAGTTTCCTCGGGAGCTCTAGAAGGGTCTGGGGTCTTTTAGAAGGGTCCTGGGAGACTCTAGAATGGTCTGGGGGCATTTAGAAGGGTCCTGCGGGTCTCTACAAGGGTCTGGGGGCTTTTAGAAGAGTCCTGGGGGGCTCTAGAAGGGTCTGTGGGCTTTTAGAAGTGTCCTGCGGGGTTCTAGATAGGTCTGGTGGAGATTAGAAGGGTCCTGGGAAGCTCTAGAAGGGTCTGGGGGCATTTAGAAGGGTCTTGGGAGACTCTAGAAGGGTCTGGGGGCTTTTAGATTGGTCCTGGGGGCATCTAGAAGGCTCTGGGTGCTTTTAGAAGGGTCCTGAGGGCCTCTAGAAGTGTCTGAGGGATTTTAGAAGCGTCCTGGGAGGCTCTAGAACGGTCTGGGTGCTTTTAGAATGATTCGGGGAGGGTCTAGAAGGGTCTGGGGGCTTTTAGAAGGGTCCTGTGTTGCTCTAGAAGGGTCTGGTTGCTTTTAGAAGGGTTCTGGGGGGCTCTAGATGGGTCTGGGGGCTTTTAGAAGGGTCCTGGGGAGCTCTAGAAGGGTCTGGGGTCTTTTAGA